>JAGIQG010000273.1:0-44488 GCA_024679065.1 Sphyrna mokarran
AATGCACAGCCTGGAACATTGATTTAAGCTAAAGAGCTTGAAGTTTACAGCAGATGGGATGAAAATGATTTCCACTCAGATGGTAGTAAGAACATGGAAGTCATTGCCTGAATGGGGTAACGTTGGAAAATCTCACGACATTTAAGAAGCATTGAGATGAACTCTTCAAACGCCTGAGCATGAAAGACTATTGAGTTTGTGGCATGTGAGTTTCTGGATTAATACCAATTTATATAAATCAGGACAGAGCTGGCGACGAAATGACAAGGATTGATAAGAAGATCCAGACGCTGCAGAGCGCAAATCGAAATTCATTACTTCTTCCATAACATTTCACTCATCCTATTACTTTGAAATATACAGTTTATGTTAAAAGCAAACGCTGTGTACAATTTCACTGTGTACAATTGTAACAAACACTGGAAATTCCATGCATTACAATCTGGGCCCATCTCTCATTGAATTCCAATTTGACAAATATTCAAACTTCTCACACCTGAAGCATTGGCAAACATCTGAATACTGGACTGAGTGAGTGTCAGTTCAATAGAAATTGCCGCATCAATAAATGTTACATTTAGTTATAAGTTTATTATTGATCAAGATCAAGACATCGTTGTAAAGTTAGAATCATTAATTGGTATTCACATGTTGACATTTACAACGAGAAGTGGTACAGCTTATGTGATCAACTTGAGTAATACGATCAGCAGAAAATTTTAAGAGAAACTCAGGAAAGTCTCTCAGCATTGCTCGAAGTTTTGTCTACAGCTGAAGGACACCATTCAGCTGAAATATCCTAAAATCAATTTCCAAGCATTTACAGTAAATGTCAATGATTGGCGGATCCGCGGAGAAAGTATAACTGTTTGAAGGGAATCTCATTGGTTCCATGGTTACCTCCATGAGACTGCGAAATTTCGGGAAATTCTGCCCCCTTCATAAATCATGGTTTGGATTCTTTTTTTCGATCCGACTTCTTTTTTGATTTCTTTTCCAAGGCGGCCAAATCCAGGGAGGCGTAGGTAGGTCCACTCTGAAACATTCACAAATCAGAGAATGATCAAGGAGAGCAATAGATTCCCGAAAGTGCAGAAGGAGGCGTTCGGCCCATAAATAATTAAGATGATACCAAAACTCAAAAGCGGTACATAAAATCATAAAATGCTACTGTTTAGATGGAAACTATTCGGCCCAATGAATCCATGTTGGATCTTTGAAAGAGCAATCCACTTTTAATTCATCCGTGGGACGTGGGCATCGTTAGCTTTGCGCATTCTTAGTTGTCCTTATTTAGCCACAACCATAATGTTGTGGCTCTGAAGTTGCGTGTCGTCCAGACTAGATATGAATGACATATTTACATCCTGAAGAACAATAATGTACCACGTGATTTTCTGATACTTGTTTCTCGTTCATCAGTGGATTCTTAAGATAAGTTTATGGACGAAAAGGGAATGATCTAGGTTAGAAGTTCATTGCTTTTTCCTAATTGGTCGGCGCAACATTGAAGGCCGAAGGGTCTGTTCTGCGCTGTCATGTTCTATGTTCTATGTTCTATAAATTCCGCCCTCTGTTGTTGCTAGATTGGAACAGAATCCTCAAAACATTCAGCTGAATAATCTGCTAACGATGAGACCGCAAGGCCATCGCATCCCATTTAATCCAAACTTCACTTCAGTTTTCTTCATAATTCTCGGCAATGTTCTTTCAAACAAAAACAGTTTTCCAATTTCTTTTCAATGTGTTTGTTTAGACACTTCTGGTGGCCTCTAAATCAATTGCAAAATTAATGGCTTAATGCATCTGTGGAAGAATTAGCCCATAATGTGCCCATCGTGCGTGGCACTGTTGCATAGGGGGTAGCACTGCTATTTCAAGCTCCAGGGACCTGGGGTCGATTCCCACTCTGGTCACTGTCTGTGTGGAGTTTGCACATTCTCCCCGAGTCTGCGTGTGTTTCCTCTAGCTGTTCCCGTTTCCTCTGACAGACTAAAGATATGCGGGTGAGGTGAGAAGGATTGGCGGGTAAATATGTAGACATACTGGGATATGGCCCGGGCAGGATTGTTGTCAGTGCAAACTCTATGGGCCGAATGGCCTCTTTCTGCACTGTTGGATTTCTATGGTTTACCATAAGACACAGAAGCAGAAGTTGGCCGTTCTGCCCATCAAGTCTGTTCCACTATTCAATGAGCTCATGAGTGCTCCGATATGACAGCTGTCTACTCCACTTTCTGACGTTATGTGCATAACGCTTGATTTCCTTATTTATTAAGAACCTATCTCAGCCTTGACCATTCTTAACGACCCAGCGTCAAAGACTGCAATTGACTGAAGGAACGTAATCATAGAGAAGCAGAATTTGGAATGCGACTTACACATAAAATGTTTATGACTATCAATTGATTACTATTCAACAGCCAATCCGATTACTATATTTCGATATGTGTTATGTTCAAGATTCCCTGGTGAGCGTCTCAGAATCTATCGCATCAAGCCCTTCGAGAATCATACATCGTATCACTATCTACTGTGTTAAGCCCCTTCAGAATCATACATCTTTTGGCTGTCAAGTCTGCACCAATGCTCGGACGGTGTATCTGAACCAGGCCTCGCCCCATCCTTTGCCTGTATCCCCACATATTTACCATGGCTAACTTAACTAAGCTGTAAATCTTCGCACTGTGGGAAGCCGGAGCACCCAGAGGAGATCCGTGCAGACATGGTGAAAACTTGTAAACTCCACATAGACAGCCACCCGAGGAATCGAGCTTCGGCCCCTGGTGTTGCGAGGCAGTAGCACTAACCACTGTGCCACCGTGACGCCCTCAATCTTTGAGTTTTGGGAAGTCCCCGACATTTAAACACAACCAGCCGCAGCATTGAACAACCAAACAGGAACCACGTGGAAAGAGGCCATTACACCATCATATCTTTGCTGGCCAGACAACTGGCAGTCTCTTCTAATTCCAGTGTCAGCGCCAAATTTCAGGGTACAACAGTTCACAAATATATTCTGGTTCCCTTTAAATAACTAAAACTTCCTCCATCAAACCAGACAATGAATTCAAAATACCAGTTACTGTACAATAACTGTGTAATTCCTGAGCTTCTTCAAAGCCTAATCATTGATTGCCACTTGTTGAAGTTGTATTTACCCATCGAAAGTAGTAAATTTGGCAGCGCCTTTGCCAACAGTATGATTAAATTAAGGAATAATTCAATAATGAGACAGATGAATTGTCATATTTTTAAATGTTTGTTGAGTGATTAAATACTGACGGGAACAAGAGACCGAAAACTGAACTACATGAACAGAAGCACTTTCACTCCCATACACTCAGGCACTCTTATAAGTACATACACCAGGACTCACCTGATGAACCAGCAGCACTCCAAAAGTTCACGATTGCAAATACATCTATAGGACTTTAATGTGATGCCCACCGAAGTCCAAAGCCGATTATGCTATCTCATGATATACAAACACACAGAGACACAAACACACAGAAGCGATTTCGTTCACACACGCTCAGGCACACATGCATAGAAACACAGATGCACATACAAACACACACAGTCACACAAGTATTCATTCATTTATGTATCCCTCAAACACGTAGTGTCTCTCTCTCTCTCTCTGAGTCTCCCCCACAGGCACACACACATTCACCCGTTCCGCTCAACGGACACAATTTCTCACCGAGATACACAGAAAGAAAATCTAACAATCTCACAAACACAACCTCTCAAAAACACAGACAAAGAGATATGCACAGAATCTCTCAAACACACAGGCTCAAAACGACAATATGTAGAATCCTACGGTACAGCATGAAGTCATTCGGCCCATTCAGTGTGCACCACAATGACACCGAAGCCCTATCCCCATAATCTCATTCTCGCAAGTCCGCCTGGCATTAATGATAATTCAGCACAGCCAACCCACCTAATACGCACATCTTTGGGCGGTGAGAGGAAACTGAAGCACCCGGAGGAAATCCATGTAGGCCCGGGGAGAATGTGCAAACTTCACAGAGACAGTGACCCAAGCCGAGGATTGAACCCGTGTCCCTCACACTGTGAAGCAGCATTGTTAACCATTATCTCACTGTGAAGATAATCCCAGCAATTAGTACAATTCCAACTGGGTGCGGGTGGGAGGAAACCTGGAACTGACGGGGGGAGAACTAGATCCACCGCAAAAATAAATAGAGTCAAACGAAACAAAAATCTGGCAATCAACAATGAAAACTGCTGGAAACCGACAGCAACGTCTGTCTGATATATTGTAACTGGAACATTAACTCAATCGCTGCACGAACATTTGGAAGAGCCGCAGAGATATGTGTTCTGATTCCAAAGTGTGGGCGAATGTGGTTTCGTTCACAATTAGATGCTTCAGACCGTGAGCTGCATGCTGATAGCCGCATGAAGTATCCCGGATGGGACATCCTGCAACTTATTCTAAAATCCAATTTCCTCAATGGTATTAAATTATTCGTAAAGCGCTTACCTGAACTGCACAGTCTTGTGTTCCATTTCCATATGTTTGGCGATAGTCACCTGTGTAACGAAGTGGAAGATGTCAATTTAGGAAAGCAGTTAGGAATACAGAGAACGGATATCAGAAAGTTCTGTCTGGCAAAAGTAGGGAAAATCCTAGCATAATCGATTTGTATATCAAACAGGAAAAGAATAGGGCCCATTAGGCGCGAAGGCGATAAACTGTGGGTGGAGCCAGAGGACATGGGGCCAGGTGCTAAATGAAAACATCACATCCTTTTCCACCCAAGAAAATGAGGACTCTGATCCAGAATTCAGGGACTGTGTGGTTCTGGAGCAAATTGACATTGGGTAAGATAAGCTATTGGAGGTGTTGGCAGTCTCAAAATTGGATATATCTCCAAGTCCAGCTGATTTACGCCCCCAGCAACATTGGAAGGCAAGAGGGGAGATTGCAGAGGCACTGGCTCATATTTTTCAATTCCTCACTGGCCATGGGAACTCCCAGAAGAACGACAAATATGGTTGGGTTATTTAGGAAAATGTTTTAGAGATGAACCAGGGAACTACAGACAAGTGAGTCTCACATCAGTGGTAGGAAAACAATGAAAGAAGAATCTGAAGGAGAAAAATCTATCGACACTTGGAGAGACAAAGCTTGTGCAGATATAGTGAGCATGGCTTCGCCAGAGGGAAGTCATGCCTAACACATCTGATTGAATTTTGTGCGGCTGACCAGGCGTGCAGACGAAGGTAGTGTAGCCGTTGTAGTTTAGATGCATTTCAGCAAAGCCTTTGACATGGTTCCAAATAGGAGACTTGCAAATATTCAAGGTAATTTGATAAAGTGCATCCAGAATCGGATCAGTTGCTGGAAACAGCAAGTGACGACAGGAGGATGCTTAGTACCTGGAAGCCAGTGTCCCTTGGTGTACCACAAGGTTCTGTTTCCTACCCAACCCCCACTTCCCCCCACCACCACCATATTCCGTCATTTATATAAATGTCACTGGTGTCTATGTGGCGGGTAGAGTTAGTTTACAGAAGTCCAAAGATGTGTAGATTAGGTGGATGGACCGTGCTCATTTATGCTCACTGCCAGGGGCATTCGCTCTGTAAATGTGCGGCACAACAGGGATAGAGCATGGATGGGATTGGTGTCAAAGCAGGTTTGATGCGCTGACTGGCCTTCTGCACTGATGAAATATCATAGAACCGTACAGTGCAGAAAGAGGCCCTTCTGCCCATCAAGTCTGCACCGACCATAAACCCACCCAGGCCCCACCCCCATATCCCTACATATTTTACCTACTAATGCTTCTAACCTAAGCTTCTTAAGACACTAATGGGCAATTTTAACATGGCCATTCAACCTAACCCGCATATCTTCGGACTGTGGGAGGAAACCGGAGCACCTAAAGGAAACCCAAGTAGATACGAGGAGCATGTGTAAACTCCACACAGAAGTGACCCGAGCCGGGGAATCAAACACAGGTTTCGAGCTGTGAGGCAGCTGTGTTAAGTACTGTGCCATCGTGTCGCCCACTGCAAAGTCCCTATGATTTATCTGTTCAACGATATTGAATATTTGCCTTCATTTGGATGTAACTTACCCGTTTGTCTCTCTTTCCGCTGTCCTCTGCGCAATTTTTGTCTCAAGCTAAAACTACTTGAGAAAATAAACAAAATGAAACAGGTATTATATCCTGCAAAACCTGGCCGGAAATATTTGAGAGAAAGGGTACTTAATTTTAAAACATGGAAAATCTCAGTATGTGCCATAGGAATAAATATTGGTTTTGAACTGCGTTTATTATGATATATATAGAGAGATGAACTTTGAAAATGGCTCAATTATTCACCTTTCAATACCGGTTCCCTCTGCTCGCTCTCCTGAAACAAGACACTGTGATCAGCAATTTAAAACTACAAGGGGAATTACATGAGATGAACAATAATAATGATATCCCTACTTAAAATTATTCCTCACCTGATCTGCTGCTCTTCCAAATACAAATGGAAAGAAGGACAAAGAGGAGAATCGGGACCAACAGGATAATTATGACAATGGAATGTTCCAGATTGCACCATCCTATAGAGAGAAAACTATTTCAAATTGCTGCTGGGTCAAATAAATCGTTCCGCGTTTCTAGGACGGGAAGCTGAACTCAGACACTCTAATTGTTGCCTCTCGTCATGCTATATTATAACCATAACTGAACAACCAATGGCATTTTTTTCAGATTATCATTGATCAAAACTCAACTGGAATCCCCAGTTAAACAGAGTAGGTACAAAAGCAGGTCAGAGGCTGGAAATCCTGAGGAAATTTACCAGGATGTTGCCTGGTATGGAGGGCAGGTCTTTTGAAGAGAGGCTGAGGGATTTGAGGTTGTTTTCGTTAGAAAGGAGGCGGCTAAGAGGGGACCTAATCGAAACATGATGATTAGAGGTTTAGATAGGGTGGACAGTGATAGCCTTTTTCCTAGGATGGAAAAAGCTAGCACGAGGGGACACAGTTTTAAATTAAGGGGTGATAGTTATAGGACGGATATCAGAGGTAGGTTCTTTACCCAAAGGGTGGTCGGGAGTGGAATGCCCTGCCTGCAGCGGTTGTAGATGCGCCAAGTTTGGTGGCGTTTAAGAGGTTAGTTGATAAGTATATGGAAGAGAAGGGAATGGTTTAGTTTGGAGGGGCATTGCTTTTTATATTGCTCGGCACAACATCGAAGGCCGAAGGGCCTGTTCTGTGCTGTAATGTTCTATGTTCTATGTTCTATGAAATTAACTCACCTTCTGACTCCTCAAAACCTGTTCGCCATCTGTAAAGCACAAGTCAGAAGTATGATGGATTACCCCCCACGTGCCTAGTTGGGTGCAACTCCAACAACGCGAAAGAAACCTGACATCGTCAAAGGCAAATCAGCCCGCTCGATTGGCAACACATTCACTCCCTCCATCAGCCGATGCTCAGAAGCAGCAGCGCGTACACTCACTCAGCAATTCACCAATGATCCTTAGACAGCATCTTTCAAACCTATAACAGTTTCATCCAGAAGGACAAGGACAGCGAATACAAGGGAACACCGCCACTGCGTTTCCTTCTACAAGCCACTTAGTATCCCGACTTGGAAACATACTGGCATTCTGTCCCAGTTGCTGGGTCAAAATCCTAGAACTGCATCCCTAATGTCATTATGGGTCAACCCACAGCACGTAGACTGCACCCCATCTTTGAAATAGCTATTGAAATACTGTCACTCTATTTAAATTTCCCCCACAGTTTTGCACATTTCTCACTACGAGTCCAAATACAATTCCAGTTGTGAAATGTATTGTAATAGATTCCATTGGCCATGCAGACATTCTCTGAATCACAATACCAAATAGCATAAAATAGTCGAAAATGTAATTTATGTGTTGTTTTTCATCTTGATTTTAATGCGATTAGAGTCCAGGTATTAGGAATTTATACGAAAACAGATGCCAAACGGAACCTAAAAATTCTGGAGTGTTATTATAGAAAATTGAACTAATACCTCAAGGGAAACTAGAAAAGACAGATTTCGAAAATAGTTAAACATAGAACATAGAACATAGAAGAATACAACACAAACAGGCCCTTCAGCCCACGAGTTGCGCTGATCACATCTACCAATCCACAGACCTATCTATAACCCCCTATCCTACTCTTTTCCATATACTCATCCAGAAGTCTCTTAAAAGACCCCAGTGAGTTTGCCTCAACAGCCTCCGACGGCAGTCGGTTCCATTCACTCACCACCCTCTGAGTGAAAAACCTACCCCTGACATCTCCTTTGTATTTGCTTCCCTGCACCTTAAATCTGTGTCCTCTCGTAGTGACCATTTCAGCTCGGGGAAATAGTCTCTGACAGTCCACCCTATCTATTCCTCTCAACATTTCATAAACCTCTATCAGGTCGCCTCTCAACCTCCGTTTCTCCAGTGAGAAGAGTCCCAGCTCCCTCAACCTATCTTCATAAGGCCTGCCTCTCAATCCAGGCAGCATCCTTGTAAATCTCCTCTGAACCCTTTCAATAGCCTCTACATCCTTCCTATAATGAGGCGATCAGAACTGCGCACAATACTCCAACTGGGGCCTGACAAGAGTCTTATAGAGCTGTATCATTACCTCCTGACTCCTAAATTCTATTCCTCGATTAATGAAGGCCAGTACACCGTACGCCTACTTGACCACTTCCTCCATCTGCGAGGCCGATTTAAGAGTCCTATGGACCCGGACCCCGACATCCTTCTGCTCTACAACACAGCTAAGGCTCCTACCCCTTATATTGTATTCCTTCATCCCATTATTCCTGCCAAAATGGGCCACTACACATTTATCTGTATTGAAGTCCAATGCTTCCGTTTCTCGATTGCAAAGCGCATCCAGTGTTGCACTGACTTCAAATGGGTTGGAAAATCCAATGTCTGAAAAGGACGATGGAAGCAGATTCAATAAAAACTTTCAGCTGGGAAACGGAGTCTACCTTGAAGGGGAGAAGTGACAGGATTCCAGGTGGCACATTGATTACTATTGCCGCCATATAGTTCCAGAGAACATGGTTTGATTCGCGGCTTGATTCACTGTCTGTGCAGGTTGGCACCGTCTCCTGCAGGCGATCTAGTTTCCTCCAACTCTCTGAAGCCATGCTGGTTCGCGGGAATTGGGCAGACTGAATTTTCTGCAGTGCACTCCAATGGGCGCAGGAGTACGGCGAATAGGCATATTTCACAGCAATTTATTTGTAGCTTTAACGTAAGCATACGTGTGCCACAAATAAATAATGCAGGTACAATTGGAGATCTCTCTGTGTACGTAACAGACGTCAGTTTCTGAATATTTGGAATATTACTGCAACTGATTACAAGTTGAATTCAAACCATCATTGTGGAGGTTGACAACTCACCTGAATTGGGGGAGGATACACTTTTCGTCCAATATTTGCCTGGAATCCCCATTTGAACAATGCAAGTACAGACACCGCCATTTCTCCAGACTTGCCCCGACACCATGACATGACTTCTGATGCTGTAGGTCCCGTCCTCCCCAGTTATCCCGGGATCACTCGATCCCTCAGTGACCAAGCCGGAAATATTCCAGAAAACAGCAATCTGCTTGGAAGAAACTCCACTGACCAAACAGACTAAAGGCACATTATCATTCACATCCAGATCAGCTGGCGGGACAAATACTTGCACAACCGTCTTGTTGGTGGAACTGTCTGGACAGAAATTGGGACACAGTTAATGATTAATTTACGCACATAAAAAAAGGATAATGTGCATACTCTGAGTGAATTCACTTTCTCCCTTACCTCCAACCAGGAGTGTGGTTGCATACCGGAACAGTAAAGACCGATCTATGTATATATACATACAGTAGTAGGAACCAGAGTCATTCATCTGGACATTGCGAATTTTCAGAATCAACACGTTCCCTGGATCGCCTTTTTCAGAAATAAACTTACAGTCGGGCCCAGTACAGGATGTAGTGGTTATTAGAATCGGGGCTTCACCTAGCCGCTGTTTGTACCAAGCATAGTTGGACACCAAATCCACTTCTTGAGTGTCATGACAGAATAATTCCACCGTTTGGCCTCTCGCAGCTGTCAATGTGAAAGGGATCTGATACAGAGAGGACTCGGATTCTGTAACTAGAGAGATTATTGTGAGATAAGCAATGATTATTGAAATACCAGAAGCTAACTCTAAAAATCAAATCGTCTCGAATGAAAGTTTATTTTATTAATGTCAGAAGTAAGCTTACATTAACACTGCAATGAAGTTACGGCGAAATTCCCCTAACTTCCACACTGCGAGCCTGTCCAGATACACTGAGGGATATTTTTTAGCACCGTCAATGCATCAACTAGCACCTCTTTTGGACTGTGGGAGCAAACTGGGGCGATCGGAGGAAACCCACGCAGTCTCCACAGTCCACACAAAGCTTTGTGACGCTTTGAGGCAGCAGTGTTATCCTCTGCATAATCTCCTCATTCATTTAAATCATTGTTTGTCATTTTTTTTCTTAACTTCATGAGTAAAACCAATAAATTAACTTATATGATTAGTGCAAATGTCTTCACCCGAACACTGGCTCACTCACGCTTTCAGCTTAGAAAACGCTCATTCGAGTTTATAAAATCGATTCCGCTTGAAATTCCCACCCGCCTCTTACTCACAGTGAAACCTCAGTATTTGGAAAATGAGTATCAGAGATAGAGATTCTTCGGCCATCTTGATAGAAATTTCAATGTGTCGTGTCTCACGGGCTCGCTTCTACAGAAACTGTGGACACACTGACGTGGCCTGCGTCCCATTCAGTTGGGCCTTTACAGATTCGATGAAAACTATGACGACCTCCGTTGTGGAGATTACGTCACCATTGTAGGACATTGTTGGGTGAACACAATATTCGTTTGACATTCCTCAGTTTGTGAGCCATAACACCCAACTGGTAGAGTACAAATTAACTATTCTCCATTGTAGTTCTGAGTGTTCTATTGAATAGATGCAGGCTGAAAGTTCGGGTGAACTTTTTTTTAGTTTAAATATCTACGGTTTCAAACATTTGTGGGACATGGGCGTGCTGGTTGGCCGACATTTACTGTCGATGAATTGTTGCACGTGGACGGCATTTCAGACTCATTGAGACTTCAGCACTACATTACTGTGGCTGTAAAGTCGCAGGTAGGCCAGGTCGGATAAGGACGGCAGATTTATTTCGGAAAGGATTTGAGCGAACCAGTTCCGTTCATTTCTGAGAGTGAACAATGGTTTCATGTTCATTAGTAGATCCTTAATTCCAGATTTTCTGGATTTTCATGTTGAACCCAAATTTAATTAGCACCAGTGTCAGGATTCTAACCGTGTCCCCAGAGCATTAACTGTGTTTCTCGATTAATAGTCTAGCGATAATACCAGGAGGCCATCGCCTCCCCATAAACCGGAAACTGTCACTGAGTACGTGCTAATGGTCGAATTTTCTGGACATCTATTCTGTTACCCCTCGGCATTACGTTCTTAAATTAAAAAAAAAATAGAACATAGAACATAGAACAATACAGCACAGAACAGGCCCTTCGGCCTTCGATGTTGTGCCGACCAAAATAAAAAGCAATGCCCCTCCTAACTAACCATTCCCTTCTCTTCCATATACTTATCAATTAACCTCTTAAACGCCACCAAACTTGGGCATCTACAACAGCTGCAGGCAGGGCATTCCACTCCCTAATCTCTCTTTGAGTAAAGAACCTACCTCTGATATCCGTCCTATAACTCATACCCCTTAATTTAAAGTTGTGTCCCATCGTGCTAGCTTTCTCCATCCTAGGAAAAAGTCTATCACTGTCCACCCTATCTAAACCTCTAATTATCTTATATGCTTCAATAAGATCCCCCTTAGCCGCCTCCTTTCTAACGAAAACAACCTCAAATCCTTCAACCTCTCTTCATAGGACCTGCCCTCCATACCAGGCAACATCCTGGTAAACCTCCTCTGTACCCTCTCCAATGCCTCCACATCTTTCTTTAATGTGGGGACCAGAACTGCACACAATACTCCAAGTGCGGCCGCACTAGAGTTTTGTACAGTTGCAACATGATGTTGCGGCTCCTAAATTCAATCCCCCTAACAATAAAAGCTAAGACTCCATATGCCTTCTTAACAACTTTATCGACTTGACTGCCTACTTTCAGGGATCTATTGACATATACACCAAGATCCTTCTGTTCATCAACACTATTAAGAGTCCTACCATTAGCCCTATACTTTACACATTTATTGTTCCTGCCAAAGTGCATTACCTCACACTTTTCACATTAAACTCCATTTGCCACCTCTCGGCCCAGCTCTGCAACTTGTCCAAGTCACTCTGTAAACTAAAACACCCCTCTTCACTATCTACCACACCACCAACTTTAGTATCATCTGCAAATTTACTGATCCCATTCTGCTTTACCTTTCATGTTACTAATGGTAGTTCCATTCTGCAATTCTTCTGAGACACTGCGCTAATTCCAGTGTCAGAATTTCCTCTTTGTACGATGGAGGGGCACAAATGGAGACAGTTCGTCCAAATTGGAAGTAAAGTCTTCTGTACAAAAGTCAACTTATGGGTGTTATAGATGTATGCCCTTGCCGTTGGGTTTTGCATTTTCCTAGTGAATTGCACAAGCAACTTCATCAAAAGGAGTCGAGAAACAAAAAATGAGGAGCGTAGCTCGAAGTTGAGAGGGCAACGTATAGAAGGGTATCGGGGTAAACTGTTTCATACAGAGCGTGGTGCGCATATGGAATGAGATTTCAGAGGGTGTGTTAGTGACAGGTGTAATTGCAACATTAAAAAAAAACATTTGTACAAGTACATGGATGGATAAGTTCGAAAGGATATGGTCAAGCTCAGGAAAGTGAGATTAGTTCAGTTTAGGAAACCTGATCAACAAGGACGAGTTCGGCAGAAGAATCTGCTCCATGCTGCATTTCTCTCTCTCTAATCATACACAAGCTTATTTTCTGTTTACTCCTAGCCACCCCCGGCGGGTAACATTCATAAATCTGCAGTTTAACACTTAGTTCCAGTGTTTGACCACCTTATGCGGTTCTGTACATGAAGCGCCTCAACTGTAAAAAAAACAGGAAAGGCATTGACAACTTCTGGCAAGAACATCATTTTTTTTTCCATCTCAAGCATCAGATGATGAAGTGATCAGAATCTTGGCCAACCGTCTCCAGTTCATGTTGCAGAGCCCCAATTGGGCTGTGGGTAAGAGTATTTTGAGACTCACAGCGAACAGCCGCAGTCACAGGAAATGTGCCTCGTTGCTACCGGAGCTGGTTCTCAGCTACTGCCTCTGCTGACTCCCTTCATCATTATTCAAGATCAAACATTTCTGTAAATAGTTCAGACCCTCAGTAAGGCCCAACATTGTCTGCTCATTTCAGAACCCATTATAACAGTAATCCTTTACACGAGGTCTTCACATTCCTATTAGGACAACTCATTAATGTAAGGGACCAATCCCTTCACCAGCAGCTCACTGGGGTCACACTGTGTAATATCTACAAAAGTGCACTGTAACAATTCAGCAAAATTGCTATCTGTTGGAAATTGGTGGGAGGAGCACAGGGCACATGGGAATTCGACAATCTCGGCCCTCCCGGCTGTATCCTGCATTGACTGTATTATTCTGGTTTCCATTGCTGTCTCATAGTTTCAAGGACGCTGGTTCAATTCCCGATTTGGGTCGTTGTCTGTATGGAGTCTGCACCTTCCTCCCGCATCTGCACCGTTTTTTAGGTGTCAATACTCCAGGATAAGAGAGTCTAAAACTAAGGACCATAGCTTGAATTTGAGCGGCGAATTGTTAAAAGGATTTTGAGGAGAGACCTTTTGCAGATATCTAGAATGAACTTCCAGAGGAGGTGGCAGATGCGTACAATTACAATATTTAAAAGACACTTGAACAGGTATACGGGTGGAAAAGGCAAATAGGATTACTTCCGATTTGGAAACTTAGTTGGCATGGAGGAATTGATGGAGTTTCCGCAGGATTTCTCTCTGTCAAATTGTATACGAGCCTGTTGTCTGTTTGATCTAATATACCATAGTGCGGACGCACTCGACAATCTGCATTCTAACACTTAGTCCCAGCGTTTGACTACTGCAGGCTGTTCTGAGCCTAAAGCACGACAATTATTGAAACAGGAAATGCACTGATAGCTACAGCTCGAACATCATTTTCCATCTCTAGCATCAGGTGGTGAAGTGGTCAGAATCTTGGTCAGCGTTCTCCTCCCCTCAGTGCGTTTTGCACAGCACCCAATGGGCTGTTAATAAGAGTGTTCTGACACTCACAGCAAACAGATGCGATCATAGGCAATGAGCCTCTTTGCTGCCGAGCCCCGCTCTCTGCGGCTGCCTATACCGCCTCAAGCATGTCTGCAGTTCAGACCCTCAGTGAGGCTCAACATTCACTGCTCATTTCAGAACCATTTTGTCAGTATTTTTTTCTACCAGGCTCTTCACACTCAGATTAATGTAGCTCATTAATGTTGGGAATAGTCCCTTCATGATGTAGAGATGCCAGCGTTGGACAGGGGTAAACACAAATAACAAAGAATAAAGAATAAAACAGCAAGGGAAACAGGCCCTTCGGCCCAACGAGCCCGTGCTACCCCGATGTTCCCACCTACACCCGCAATCCCTGTCCATGTTTATAGGTCTATGGATTAAAAACCAAATTTGAGACAATTTAGGGAGAATTTGTTTGCCAATTAGCCTAAAAGCACATCTTTGGGATGTGGGAGGAAACCGGAGCACCCGGAGAAAACCCACTCAAGCACGGGGAGAATGCACAAACTCCCACAGACACAGGCCCAAATCCATGTATCTGCACAGCATAGCAATAGTCACTGAGCTGCCGTGTTGCCCATCAAATGGTCCAGGTCAAGCGTAAACTAACGACCTGAAGCATTAGGATACTCTCGAAAAGAAATCCAAGTGCCACACTCTCACGACCCATCGCATGTATGCCCCTCATTAGACAACAAGGTGGACCAAAGCACCTGTAGGATAAAAACAAGTACATCAATACCATTATCTATTTACACACTTCCCAGGGACTCCCAAGGCTCACGATCCCTATTTTAAATCAGTTTTCTATATCCCTCCATTCCCATTCTGTTCATGTGCCTATCTAAGTATTTCTTAAATAACTCCAGAGCACCTGTCTCCACCACTTGGCAGCGCATTCCATACCCCCACCATCCTCTGTGTGAAAAAACTCCTTCTAGCATCCAAATTATACCTTACCCCCCTCACCCTAAGCCCGTGACCCCATGTGCTATTCGAGTCCATTCTAGGAAAAAGCTTAACCCTGTTAAAGATCGAGTATGCGAATATTAAGAAAGAGGAGGTATTGGAACTGTTAAATTCCATCAAGGTAGATAAGTCGCCAGATCCAGATGGGATGTACCCCAGGTTACTGTGGGAGGTGAGGGAAGTGATCGCTGAGCCTCTGGCCATGATCTTCGCGTCGTCGATAGAGACAGGAGAGGTTCTGGAAGATTGAGGATTGCGATGTGGTGCCTATTTTCAAGACGGGGAATAGGGATAGCCAGGGCAATTACCGACCAGTGAGTCTGACCTCAGTGGTCGGTAAGTTGATGGAGGGGATTCTGAGAGATAGGATTTATGATCATTTAGAGAAATTCAATTTGATCAGGAATAGTCAACACGGTTTTGGTATGGCAGATCGTACCTTATGAGCCGAGTTGAATTCTTCGAAAATGTGACTGAACACATTGACAAAGGAAGAGCAGTGGACGTGGTTTACATGGATTTCAGCAAGGTGTTTCACAAGGTCCCCCATGCAAGACTTCTTCAGAAGGTGAGAAGGCATAGGATCCAAAGGGATTTGGCCTTGTGGATCCAGAACTGGCTTGCCTGCAGAAGGCAGAGAGTAGTTGTGGATGGGTCATCTTCTGCATGGAAGTCAGTCACCAGTGGAGTGTCCCAGGGATATGTTCTAGGACCCTTGCTGTTTGTCATTTTCATAAATGACGTAGATGAGGAAGTGGAGAGATGGATTAGTAAGTTTGCCGATGATACGAATGTTGGTGGTGTTGTGGATAGTCTGGAGGGATGTCAGAAGTTGCAGTGAGACACAGACAGGATGCAAGACTGGGTGGAGAAGTGGCAGATGGACTTCAACGCGGATACATGTGTGGTGGTCCGTTTTGGTAGGACCAATGGAATGAAGGAGTATAATATCAGGGGTAGGAGTCTTTGCAGCGTTGAAGAGCAGAAGGATCTTGGGGTCCGGGTCCATAGGGCTCTTAAATCTCCCCTGCAAGTGGAGGATGTGGTCAAGAAGGCATATGGTGTACTAGTCTTCATTAATAGAGGAATTGAGTTTAGGAGTCGGGAGGTAATGCTGCAACTTTGGAGTATTGTGTTCAGTTCTGGTCGCCTCAGTATAGGAAGGATTTTGGAAGGTTTTGAGAGGGTGCAGATGAGATTTACAAGAATGTTGCCTGGATTGGGGGCATGACTTATGAAGATAGGTTGAGAGAGCTAGGTCTCTTCTCTCTGGGGAGACGAAGTTTGAGATGCGACCTGATAGAGGTTTATAAGATGTTGAGAGGAATAGTAGGGCGGATTCTCAGAGGCTATTTCCCAGGGCTGAAATGGTCGCTTCGAGAGGACACAGGTTCAAAGTGCTGGGGGGCAAGTACAGAGGAGATGTTAGAGGTAAGTTTTTCACTCAGAGGGTAGTGAGTGAATGGAATCGGTTGCCATCAGTGGTGCTAGAGGCGAACCCGCTGGGGTCTTTTAAGAGACTTCTGGACGAGTACATGGGATGTAATGGGATTGGGAGTTACAGATAATTCTATGGCCTGGTAGGTATAGATATGATCGACACAACTTGTGGGCCGAAGGGCCTGTTTGTGCTGTAGTGTTCCATGTGCTATGTTCTATATGTAAGTAAAAAGAAAATATTTCACATGTGATTGACATGCTCATTTGAGCAGACGGCTGTATTTCTAAACAATTACATTCAAGAGTGTAATGTTTCCATTCACAGCCAATATAACTATAAGTAGTTGTGGCAATAAAAAGAATGTGATTGCGATCATGTTATTTAGTAGCTTTTTCAAGCAGCTCCTAGTATTGTGTTGGCCATGCTTTGGTCACAGAGACCATCGTCCTCCAATTGCAACTGAAGCAATATAATTGCCATCTGGTTCATTTTTAACCTGGACTAATGCAGAATCCTCCGGTGATATGATCCTTTTGAAAGGACGGGGTGGAGTGTGATTCTTAAGTCAGCTGGTGCCTGGGGACTTTTTTTTTCTTTCGCAGAGAAGTGCAAGTTTTTACTTTTTTTGTTCAGCAGTATCCTGAGGTGGGAAGCAGTTGCCCTTGCTCTGGAGTTTCAAGTTATGCTGTCTGTGAATTACTGTTAGCAGCTGATGGAGGCTGGCATGTCCCGGTCCATTTCTCTCTCCAGAGGTGTTTTGGAAATTTCTGGGACTCGGAAGCCTCAGTGATTTAATCCAAAATTCAAAGGATCAGTTCACGATAGGAGTTAAACAGCTGAAAACTCAGCACCACGTGAATATGTTTACGGTTGTTCTAAGGCTAGAAAGGGATATGTTGTTTGAATTGGAACTTCATAGACAGCTGGCTGGTAAAGTCTATTCTATATCATATTCGAATCGTGTAATTGGGAAACGTTATGCAAATTATTTCGATTTAAATTCAGCCATATTCTAAAATAAACTTTGTTTGATACAAGCTTTCATGTTGGTTCTTTGAATCATACACAGAGTGAAACACCTTATGCTCAACTGTGCCATAGGATTTAGTGTACTGAATTGTCATCGCTGTTCGCCACATGTTCCTCCACTGAAAGTTTGATGACCTGACCGGCCTCATTAACCATTTATCAGTCCAGTAAATCATCCTCTCTAGTAGAGCTATCAACGTGTTGTTCCAAAGAAACTTCCTGGGCACATTTCACAAATTCTTTCTCGTCCAGACCTCCAGTCCTAACGGAATTCAGTCTGTATGAGGGAAATTAAAGTCTTCCACTGCAACCGCCCTATTTTTTCTACACCTATCCAGAATTTTCTTACGTATCCGTTCCACAACTTTCCGTGGGCTGTCGGGAGACCTTGTAGTATAACCCCAGAAAAGTGACTGCGTCGTCCCTGGTTCTGAGCTCTACCCAAAGTGTTTCATTACATGATCCTACCAAATTGTCCACCCTCTGTACCGCTGCAATATACTCCCTAACCAGTATTACTATTCTCCCACCTCTACTATCTCTTCTTCTATCACGCCTAAAGCACTTGTACACGGAATATTCGGCTGTCAGTCCTGTCCTTCTTTCAAGTTCCTCTCACTGCAACCACATTGAAGTTTACCACCTGTCTTAAAGCTCCAAGTTCATCTGCCTTGCGCATTCGCTCCTTAATTTAAGCAGATGCACTACAGAACTCCAGGCTGACTGAGTTTATCCTTCCCGAGATTGCTGTTCCTCTTGGGTAGCCTTGACTTGGCCCCGTGCTCGCCCCCCCCCCCCCCCCCCCCACCCCCGAGTCTCTTCTCTTGCTGACCTGTTCTGATTCCCACCCCATTGCCACATTAGTTTAAATTTACTCGAAACACAATAGTAAACCTCCCAGCCAGGATATCGATGCCTCTCCAGTTCAGGTGTAATCCTTCCTTCTTGTACAGGTCCCATCTTCTCTGAAAGACATTCCAGTTATCCACAAATCTGAAACCCTCCTTCCTGCAGCAGTTCTTTATCCATGTGTTCAGCGGCACTATCTCCCTATTCTCAGCCTCACTAGTATTTGGCACGGGGAACAATCCAGAGATTTCTACACGTGAAGTCTTGTTTTTTAGCCTTTTACCTAAAGCCCTAAATTGTCCTTGCTGGATTTCCCTATTTTCTGTCTATGTCATTTGTAGCAAGGTAGACAATGACAATGACCCCTTTTAGGGTGCTCTCTACTCGTTCAGAGACAACCAGGATCGTAGCACCAAGGAAACAGTCGACCATCCTGGAGTCTCGTTCACGCTCACAGAACCACATGTCTCTGCCTCTAACGACTGAGTCCCCCACTACTATGACTCTCATATTCTCCCCCTATTCCTTCTGACCCATAGAGTCCAACTCGGCACCAGAGACCTGGTCACTAAGACATACCCCTGGAAGGTCATCCTCCCCTGCAGTATCCAAAAAGGTATACTTATTTTGGAGAGAATAATCACAAGGGATTCCTGCACTGATTGCCTCCTCTCCTCCGTTCTCCTGACTGTCACACAGCTAGCTTCATTTTTAGGTGTTACCGCTTCTCAATAACTACTATCCATCACCCGCTCTTCCTCCTGGATGCTCTGTGAGCTGATAGTTGTTTAAGATTCGGCTACTCGAGTCTGATGAAACATGAATGAAACTCATCGGCAATCGTTCACTTCTCTTCGTAACACCTTCACTTCCTTCCTCCAAGTTATACTATACTTTGAAAAGATGTCCTCCCTCGTGGACAATCCAGAACGAGAGGCCATATATATATATAGAACAATACAGCACAAACAGGCCCTTCGGCCCAGGTGTTGCGCCGATCGCATCTACCAATCCACAGACCTATCTATAATCCCCTATCCTATTCGTTTCCATATACTTATCCAGATGTCTTTTAAAAGGCCCCAGTGAGTTTACCTCAACGTCTCCGACGGCATTCGGTTCCATTCACTCACCACCCTCTGAGTGAAAAACCTACCCCTGACATCTCCTTTGTATTTGCTTCCCTGCACCTTAAATCTGTGTCCTCTCGTAGTGACCATTTCAGCTCGGGGAAATAGTCTCTGACAGTCCACCCTACCTATTCCTCTCAACATTTTATAAACCTCTATCAGGTCGCCTCTCAACCTACGTCTCTCCATTGAGAAGAGTCCCAGCTCCCTCAACGTATCTTCAAAAGGCCTGCCGCCCAATCCAGGCAGCATCCTTGTAAATCTCCTCTGCACTCTCTACATCCTTCCTATAGTGAGGCGACCAGAACTGCTCACAATACTCCAAGTGGGGTCTGACACGAGTCTTATAGAGCTGCATCATTACCTCCTGACTCCTAAACTCTATTCTTCGATTAATGAAGGCCAGTACACCGTACGCCTTCTTGACCACTTCCTCCACGTGCGAGGCCGATTTAAGAGTCCTATGGACCTGGACCTCGAGATCGTTCTGCTCTACAACACAGCTAAGACTCCTACCCCTTAGATTGTACTCCTTCATCCCACTATTCCTGCCAAAATGGACCACTAGTCATTTATCCGTTTTGAAGTTCATCTGCCACTTCTCCGCCCAGTCTTGCATCCTATCTATATATATAGTGGAGTGATAAGTTCAAAACAGCGAGAAAAAGAAACTGCTTCTCTCAGAGGATTGTGAATCAGTGGAACCCACTGTCCCGAAGTGCAGTGGAGATAGAATCAGTGAATTCAGTTACACAACATAAATTGACGGTTATTTTTCATTCGATCATTGAATCATTGATAGGTCATGAACAAACCTAATCGTCAATTTTCGAATCAAGTTCAGTTCCCATTGGGATCTTACATATCCTGTTTATTTTTGTCTATCAATCCATTTGATTGATTGAGCATCTACAGTGTCTCTGGGATATAGATAGCAAATAGAATAAAAAATACAGTGATTTAAATTGAGTAAAATTGAGACATCTGCAGTAGCTACTGATTAACAGGGACACACATAGAAAAGGGATCCCTTGTAATTTGATAAATTGGTCCACTTTAACAAATGTCACACCTCACTATTCCATAAATTGGGAAACGGTCACTAGCAATACCTCGCCCTCTGTAATGGAAAATGAATCTTGACATTTATTGCAAAAGGTCTAGATTGTGATACATAGAAGTGTTTTTTTTTAGAATTGAATAAGGCGTTGGAAGTCCTCGCATGGAGCATTCTGTCCAATTTTGTCCTCCCAGCTTGACGAAGGATGTGGTGACGCCGGAGGAAGTTCACAGGAAGTCCACAAGATTGATTTCGGGGACGAAGTGTCCATCATACGAGAGACAGTTGCGTTGCTTGGGCTTATGGATTTAGAAGAATCGGGGCGGGGTGGGGGGCGTGGGTGATCAGATCGGGTATATAACATGCTGAAGGAATTGATATGGTGAACGTTCAACAGATGACCCCCAAATGGGACAGTCTAGGACAAAAGCTCAGAGATATAGCGAGAGAGGGGATAGATTCGAAACTACGATGAGGAGAAACTATTTCTCTCAAAGGGTTGTGTATCTGTGCTCCAGCTGGCAGTGAAGGCAGAATCAGTCAACAAGATCAAGAAAGAAATTAATACTTGGCTAATGAAAAGCCGGATAAAGAACTATGGGTAACAGACAGGTCAGTGGAGTTGAGGTCAGAAAAAACACAGCCATGGTCATGTAGAATTCGGAGCGTCCTCGAAGGTCTGAATTGTGTACTCCCCGTCAAACTATTATGTTGCTTTCTAATAGACACTTCCATTCATAAGACTTCCACGGGAGTTAATTTCAACAGTGGAAGTATAGAGAGTGTCATTGAACCAAACTTCCATAGAGAGGCCGATGTCGAAGTTTCTGCCTGACTCGCTGGACCTGAAATCGATCCGCTAATAGATATCCCAGGGTATATTCGAGGTGACGGGAATGCAATCAATTGAAAAAAAAAGTCTGATCAAATATATCAAAAATAGAGCCCCTGCAGTCCAGTAAGGAGCAATACGATGGTGGTGGTGAGTGAGTGGGGGTGGAGGGTGGGTGGGTGGGGGGGAGGGCGGGGTGGCAGAAGTGGCCGGGAGGGAGGGGGGAGGGCAGTGGAGCAGGCTAAACCCCGAGAATCAAACCGAAGCTCCAGTATTAGTCAAAACAACGAAAACACGTTTTGATTGATGTAGAATAGAATAATAATGTTTTTTTTTCAGTATTTTCACAGTTATGGATGCATTTCCGAATAGTAGGCAATTGTTTTGCCTTCAGCGAAACCTCTTCGAATAGTTTCTCGCTTAGAGTAAGCACGGATGTACAGTAGACAATAAAGAACGGAAATGATACCTTGGCCTTCAGAGCGAGAGGGTTTGAGTATCGAAATAGGGATGCTTTGGTGTAATGTTATCGGTCTTGGTGAGATCACGCCTGGAGTATTCTTGTAAAGAATGATTTGTCGCCATGAATCAATGACAGACACCCCTCCCAGAATGAAGACGTGGCCAACGTTTGACAAAGAAAGCGAAAGGGGGAGAAGGAAAGGCAGCAGACAATATTTCACTGCAGGAGGACTGGGTAATAGGGAAATACAAGGGTAGAGTTTGAGCGGCACGGTGGGGCCAGGACGAGAAATTGCAACAACCACAGTGAGTTTAACATACTGAAACATGTTAAATAAAGACTTCATTCGATCTCCATTAGGCGTTTAGATCCTGACTGTACATTAATTCCACATTGCCTTGGTTCCTCGCAGAATCGGTCTGTCTCTTCAATGATCATCCAGAGCTCTTATTGCAGAATATCTCAAAAGCTCACAAATCTATCAATGAAGGATTACCCGCTCATCTCAGTATGTACTCTGAGACTATGAACGCGATGTTCTGGACTCACCAGCAAGGCACAAACAAGTTCTCAATCCTAATACTGAAATCGTAGCCCGAATCTTCTCATTTACACACATTAAGTTTCCGAACTCCAGCTAACGTTGATCCAAACTAATGAATGTGCCCGGACAGGACAAACCTTTCCTACCAGGCATGAAGCTTCAGGATCTTACCCAAAAGGCAAATGCAGCTTTCTGCTGTAAAAAAAAAACAACTAAACGGCAATCAATATTCTTGGCACAGTCTCACTGACATGAGGCTTGCTTGCAGTAGCATTCCTTACTCATCGATCACCACAAATACTTCATCCATTGCAATAAATCTCAACCAAGGAATGTTTTTATTTCCAAATTGTTTGGGTACTTTCTGGTAAATGTATGTTCTGCACAAGAATATGAAAGCTATCTGAATCGTAAAATCATAGAACTTGTGCATATGGCTCATTGAGCCTGCAATAGCAGCAGATCCCTCCAGGCCCATTTCCCGTAAACCCAGGTATTCACGGCGCTAATCTCCCTGAACATAGGGGGAAATTAGCAGGGCAATTCAATCTAACCTGCCCATCTGTGGACACTAAAGGGCAAATAGCATGGCCAATCCGCCCAATAAGCACCCGTTTGGTTTGTGGGAGGAAACTGAAGCACCAGTGGAAACCCGCGTAGACACAGGGAGAGGTGCAAACTCCACGCAGATGGTCACCCAAGGGTGTAACCAGACAGGGTCCTTGGCGCTGTGAGGCAGCAGTGCTGACCGTGCCGCTCAAACTGGAATATCAGAATGTCCTAATCCTTCAGGCTTTTAAAGAATCCTCATTTTTAGATTTTCCATTCGAGCGGGTTGTTTCACATGTTTCAATATCATACACCACCTGCCAGTAATTAGTCAATTAATTAAGGTTACAGTTAGAACGGGAAGTGAAGCCAGGTATCCTCAAGCATGTGACAACAACTGTGGAGAGTTCATTGTGATCTGCTGCCATACCTAATATGAGCAAATATTGCACCGAAATGAACTGAGTAGGGAGTGCAATGATAGTTTCAACAAAGGGAATCCTGTCCGATGAATGTGCTTAGGAGTTTACGAACCAGTGAGATAGTAAATTCTCTCTGAATCATAAGTGCATGATTTTCCCACAAGGTGACCAATAACTCATCCGCACTGGATGAGTTAAAACTTTCAGATTGTGATTGCCAATTGATTGAGAGGTTGGGAGCAGAGAGTGGAGATTAAATCATTGATGGGTGGTGGTACATTTGATCAAATGTACCTCAAATCAAGTGAAGAATTGAGGTACATTTGCTCTTTGATCATATTTAATGATGCTTCTGATGAAAGAATTGAAAGCTGCATATTTGTGATTTTGTGTAATCAGTTCAAAGGGAACGTGAACACGTGGCGGGTGGGAACGGTAAGTTCCAAACAGACTCGTAAAAGTGGTGAGCAAGCTGAATTTTAATGGGGTGTAGATGGACTAGGCAAACCGACATTACAAATTTTCCTGTTCCCATGGTCCTGGAGTAGGTGGCAAAAGTTCCAATATGAAATAATTATGTTTGTCAACTTGTCATAGAAATATAGAGACAAAAAAAAACATGAGTAGGTCATTCGGCCCCTCTAGCCTGCCCCACCATTCATCTTGATAGTGGCTTATCAACGCATAAAATATCCTGATTCCCCCCCCCTCCTTTCCCGCAAGTCGTTTCATCCCTTTAACTACAAAGCTAAATCTTATTTATTCTTGAAATCACGCATCGCTTTGGCCTCAGCTATCTTCTGAGGGAGTGAATTCTGCGCATTCACACTCTCTGGGTGAAGAAACTTCCCCTCATTCCATTTCTGAATGGTTTACCCCCTTCTACCTAAACTCTGACTTCTAGTTCTTGACTCCCCCACCACTGGGGATATTTTTGTTTCCTGAATCAACCCTGTCTACACCTACTGGAATTTAATTTGATTCTATAAGATCCCCTCTCACTTTTCTAAACTTTAGTTATATGATTCCCTCTCACTCTTCTAAACTTTAGTGAATACAGCACGAACGGATTTAGTCTCTTTTCATAGGACGGATCCAGGAATCAGCTTGGCAAACCTTTGTTGTATTCCCCTTTTCGCAAGGTCATCATACAATAGACAAATACTGCCATCACTGAGGATGTACAGGATTGTTTCTTTTTTGGAATATAGGGAGTAAATATGGGAGGCGATGGCCGAGTGGTATTCTCGCTAGTAATCGAGAAACTCAGCTAGTGTTCTGGGGACCCGCGTTCGAATTCCGTCATGGCCGATGATGGAATTAGAATTCAAGAAAAAAAATAAAGAAGTGCAATTAAGAATTTTCTGACGATCATGAAATTACAGTCATCTATTGAAAAAAAAATCCCATATGGTTCACTAATGTCCTTTATGGAAAGGAATCTGCTGTCTTTACCAGGTCTGTCCTGCATGTAACTCCAGAGCCACGGAGGTAGGTTAGTCTCAACTGCTCTCGGGCAACTAATGATCTACAATAAATGCTGAACACCTAGAAATGCCCATATCCAAAGATGAACAAAAAGAAAGTAGATGCATATCTGCAGATTAATCATGTGTGGTAATAATATGATAACAACCATGTGGGCAAACCAGAATAACCCAGGAACTTCAATTTAAATGGTATTGTCTATGCAATAAATAGATGTGCTTGCTTTCCAGAACCGCCTTGATAAATAACGACCATGACTCTATTTACTAGTTCGTCTTAAAGGGAAGGTTCTGGATCATTCTGAGAACAATTATTTCTTTGAATTTTGAATTGAGAACCTTCCTGGATCTGTGCTTTACCTGCCTGGCTTACTTATAGTAGTGAGAAATCTCACAACACCAGCTTAGAAAGACATAGACTTAGAGGAGATCTAATAGAGGTGTGCAAGATTATGAGGGTTATAGAGTAAACAGTGTTAAGCTTTTTCTTAGGATGGACTCGAGTAAGATGAGGGGTCACGGGCTTAGGGTGAGAGGGGTAAGGTATAGTTTGGATGCTCGAGGGAGTTTTTTTCACAAGAGGGTGGTGGGGGTACGGAATGCGCTGCCAAGCAAAGTGGTGGAGGCAGGTACTCTGGAGTAATTTAAGAAATACTTAGATGGGCACATGAACAGAATGGGAATGGAGGGATATAGAAAACTGATTTAAAATAGGGATCATAAGCCTTGGGAGTTCCTAGGAAATGTGTTAATAGATGATGATATTGATGTACTTGTTTTTATCCTACAGATGCTTTGGTCCACCTTGTTGTCTAACAAGAGGCATACACGCGATGGGTCGTGAGAGGGCTGCTCTTGGATTTTTTTCGAGAGTATCCTAGTGCTTCACGTCGTTAGTGTACGCTTGACCTGGACCATTTGATCGGCAACACGACAACTCAGTGACTATCTGCTGTGCAGATACATGGATTTGGGCCTGTGTCTGTGGGAGTTTGCACATTGTCCCCGTACTTGCGTGGGTTTTCTCCAGGTGCTCCGGTTTCCTCTTAGGCTAATTGGCAAAACAAATTCTCCCTAAATTGCCTCAAATTTGGTTTTTAATCCATAGATCTATAAACGTAGACAGGGATCACGGGTAGAGGTGGGATCATCGGGGTGGCGGCGCAGGCTCGTTGGGCCGAAGGGCCTGTTTCCCTTGCTGTTTTGTTCTTTGTTCTTTATTCTTTGTTAATCCAAAACCGGCATCTCCACATCATTACTTATAATAGACTACAAGTAGGCCAACATGTATTTGTGAAAAAAGATATTAAAAACTGCAGGTGATTTAAAAAAAAAGTCAACCATTCTATCCCACATAGACAATGTTTAAGTTTTGGATTATGCTGTCTCAGAGCGATGGAGTACTATTGACTCAAAATTATTGAGATTAGAATTGGATGCTTTTCTGACGTTAAGTAAATGCAGGGCTCTGGGAAAAGCCATTGGAGTTCCAGGAAAGGCGCAGGAAACAAAGACATCGGAGTCGAAAAACAGGAAGTGAAATTTCAACCCGTCGAGATGGTCCTGACGTTCCGTTAGGTGAGAGGTGATGACTGACCTTATCTGCATTTCCCAACAGGATCACTATTTCACTTAATGCCATCCGTCTCTAGGGATCCAGAGACTTTTGCCTTCAACCTTCCTAATGACCCGTTTTGTCAGCTCTCTAGAGTAGACAATTCAAAGATTCATCACTTTGATTGGATAATTTCTCCACCTTCTTTGTTCAAAATGCCCACTCCACCTCCTGAAATTAGCCACCCCAGCCGCAGGTATTTCATTAATCAAGCACGGGGAACCTTATCTAGTCCACCCCTTTGCAATCTGTCACACCATATGCAGAATTAAGCGTTCGCCTCATTCTTCAAAGCTGTTGGAAATATGGATTATGTGTCATCAATCTCTCCTCAGACAAATCCCTATACAAAGCATTGATCTGCTAACCATGCATTGCACTACATCTCTGGGATGTATGTCACAGCTGGGAGAAGGGGAATAAATTGGATGCAAAACTCCAGGCGAGGTCTCATTAGGATCTTATACAAGTATAGCAAGAAATCCTTATAAGGGTACATAAATCTCCTCGTGATGACGTTTACCAAACCTTCAAAGGCTTCTGACTTGCTTATACATTCACATGCTATAGCTGAAAACAAAGATACCTAGGTTCCGTTGTCTAGTCACAATTGCCAATTTCCCATTTAAGGAACAATCTGCCTTTGGTATTATTTGTCAAAGTGAAAGTTGACGTTCAGACAATGGCCAACAGAGCATTATGCCACTCTGTACGCATGACATGATTCTAAAGAGGAATTTCAACATGGTTACATAGTAGTATTGAACACAGAAGTAAGTGTCGGCCATTCAGCCCTTCGAACACGGTCTGCCATTTATTTTGGTCATGGGTAATCATCAAATTCATGCCTTGATTCGCCTGAACTCCATATCCTTTATTTCCTTAAGCACTGAAAGTTATATCTAATTTCTTCGAGAAATCACACAATGTTTTGTCGTCAACTATTTTTCTGTGGTAGTAAATTCGACACATTCACCGCTCTCTGAATGAATAAATTTCTCCTCACCTCAGTACTATTAGGTAAACATTTATCCTCAAAATATGACCACTAGTTCTGGACTCCCCTACCATGGGTAAATTCCTTTCTGCACCCATCATCTCAAACCCATTAAAAGATTGATACGTTTCCATGAGATTCCTTTTCAGTCTTCCCAACTCCAGTGAATATAATCCCATATAACATATCTTCTCATGTGACAGACATGCCATCTCAGGAATCAGCCTGGTGAACTTTTGCTGTACTCTCTCTACATCTTTCCTCAGACAAGGATATCAGAAGTGCACAAAATGCTCCAGCTGCGGTATACCAACGCGCAATGCAATTGCCTCAAAACATCCTTATCCGTATATTCAAATCCTGTCGCTATGAAGGCCAGCATACCATTTTCCTTTTTAAATTCCCGCTCTATTTACGCACTTACTTTCTGCCACTGATTCCCGAGGACACCAAGGTCTTGCTGAGTAACTACTTCTGTCAAGTTAGACCTATACAATAATATTCTGCCTTCCTATTTTTGCTATCAAAGTGGATGACCTCACGTACATCCAGATTATTAAGCATCTGCATCCATATGCCCACACCTCCCGATCCCTCACTCCAAAGTGTACCGGTGCACCTTGACTCAAAATGTTTAAATGTTATGAGATTTTTGACTAATATTCACCTCTGTTAAGTAGGAAACATTGGCCTCGTTATAATTTCCTGGACCCTTAATCCCGAAATTTAGCTAATGTTCTTGGGATCCGGATTCGTTCCTTATCTCGCAAGTTCTGTCGTTACATCCGTGCATTGCTGAGGGAGCACTGCATTGTGGCAGGGGGCAGATATAAAAGTAGAAAATGAAATTATGTCAGAAGAACGTAAAGACCGGTTTCTGGTCTAATGTTCACATCTTATCAAAGAGGAACATAGAACACAGAACATAGAACATTACAGCGCAGAACAGGCCCTTCGGCCTTCGATGTTGCGCTGACCAATATAAAAAGCAATGACCCTCCATACTAAACCATTCCCTTCTCTTCCACAAACTTATCAACTAACCTCTTAAACGCCACCAAACTTGGCGCATCTACAACTGCCGCAGGCAGGGCATTCCACTCCCTAACCAACCTCTGGGTAAAGAACCTACCTCTGATATCCATCCTATGACTATCACCCCTTAATTTAAAGCTGTGTCCCCTCGTGCTAGCTTTCTCCATCCTAGGAAAAAGGCTATCACTGTCCACCCTATCTAAACCTCTAATCATCTTATATGTTTCAATAAGGTCTCCTCTTAGCCGCCTTCTTTCTAACGAAAACAACCTCAAATCCCTCTGCCTCTCTTCATAAGACCTGCCCTCCATACCAGGCAACATCCTGGTAAACCTCCTCTGTACCCTCTCCAATGCTCCACATCTTTCTTATAATGTGGGGACCAGAACTGCACACAATACTCCAAGTGCGGCCGCACTAGAGTTTTGTACAGTTGCAACACGACGTTGTGGCTCCGAAATTCAATCCCCGTACCAATGAAAGCTAAGACTCCGTATGCCTTCTTAACAACATTATCGACTTGTCTGCCTACTTTCAGGGATCTATGCACAAATACACCAAGATCCCTCTGTTCATCAACACCATTAAGAATCCTACCATTAGCCCTATACTCTACACATTTATTATTCCTGCCACAGTGCATTACCTCACACTTTTCCACATTAAACTCCATTTGCCACCTCTCGGCCCAGCTCTGCAACTTGTCCAAGTCTCTCTGCAAACTATAACTCCCTTCTTCACTATCTACCACTCCACCGACTTTGGTGTCATACGCAAATTTACTAATCCATCCTTCAATACCCTCATCCAGATCGTTTATAAAAATTACAAACAGCAAGGGCCCCAAAACAGACCCCTGAGGCACACCACTTGTCACCGAACTCTACGATGAATATCTCCCATCAACCACCACCCTCTGTCTTCTATCTGCTAGCCAATTCCTAATCCAATTAGCTAAATCATCCTCAATCCCATAGATCTGCATTTTCTGCAGAAGCCTTCCATGGGCCACCTTATCGAACGTATTACTAAAGTCCATATATACCACATCAACTGCCTTACCCCCATCCACCTCTTTGGTCACTTTTTCAAAAAACTCAATAAGGTTGGTAAGGCACGACCTACCCTTCACAAAACCATGCTGACTATCCCCAATCAATTCATTTCTCTCTAAATAGCTATAAATCCTACCCCTAATAATTCTCTCCAGGAGAATTATCTGGATGTACAGGAGGCGGTTGTCTCATGGTATTTTCGCTGGACTGTGTGAAACTTCGTTTAGGCCGCATTCGGAGTATGGCATTCAATTCTGGTCGCCGCACTATAAGCGGAGGGAGGGGTGGCATGCTTTGGAAAAAGTGCAGGAGAAGTTGACCAGGAATGCTGCCTAGATTAGGACGCTCAAGCAAAACGTTTTGATAAACTGTTAAGTTTAAGGATTGTTTTAAACATGGATAGAGGCAGAGCGATTTAAGGTGAGAGCCCAATACCTGAGGTCCGAGTCAGCTTACTATAAATCAGGAATGTTGGAGTGATGGAAATTGTTGGATGTGCAAGACACCAAAATCACTTTCAATCCCTTTTCCCGGAGTCCACTTTCAAGATTAATTTAGGCATTGCTCTTAGGGTTAAATAAATCAAGGGATATGGTGGGGGGAGGTGATATGGAGAATAGAGAGGTGGGAAGAGGGGGGCAGGTAGTTGGAAGAGAGGACAAGGATATTGAATAGGATAATGACCAATAATCAAAATGAATGGCGAAGCAGTTTCAAAGTTCCGAATGATCTACTCTTATTCTAGTTTGTGAGTTTCTAAATCATAACACCCTGGCTTTCGAATTATCAATTCGATTCTTGAAACTTTGGCAGTTGATCCATGTCGTTACATCCGTGCATTGCCGAGGGAGTGCTGCACTATTGATGAGATGCTGTCTTTAGCAGAAGGCAGATGTAAATGTGGAAAATGAAATTGTCAGAAGAAAATAAAGACAGGATTCTGGACTAATACTTACCTCTTATCAAAGAGGAGTTGATGGTGTCGCGGTATTTTCGCTGGAAGTTTGATCCAGAAATGTTAATCAATACTCTGGTGGCCCATGTCCGATTCCTCCCTCGACAGATACTGGAATTTCCAAGTATTTCAAACTGGATTAGACCGCTTTTGGAGTATTGACTTTAATTCTGATCGCCATATTTCACGAAGGATGTGAATGCTTTGGAAAGGGTACAGAAGATTTTATTTGGGATGTTGCCCACATTCGAACATGGAAGCTGTAAGTGAGGAGCGGGGGTGGGGGGGGTGGTGTGGTGGGATGGCTGGAGAAATTGTGTACTTGCACTGGCGAAGGCTGCTGAGAGACTTGATAGAAGTCTATAAAAATTTTGAGACGCTCACATAGTGTTGACAGCTCGAGTATTTTCCCCAGAGTTGAAATATATAGTTGAGTGCAGGTCACTTAGACATGGAATTTCAATGGCGATGAGAGGTGCAAGTTTTTTTTTACACAGTGGTATGTGTCTGAAACTCACTGATAGGGTTGGTGGCAGAGGAAAATACGACTGGAGTGTTTATGGAGCTTTTTTTTCGATGAGAACATCGATATGCACGGAATAGATGGAAGTGGAAGAAGGGAAGACAGAAAAGTTTAGTTTAACTTGGTGTGACGTTCCGCACAACAGCCTGAGCGGAATGGCCTACATCTGTGTTGCACTTTTTCCATGTTCTAATAAAAACAGTCAGGAATTAAGACTTTACTGATGACCATGAAACCAATCTCGATCGTAATGAAAACTCGTTTTGTTTATTAATGCCCTTTAAGGAAGGAAATCTGGCGTCCTGACCTGGAACGCCTGACATACGGCTCCAAATGCGCAGCTTTGTTTCTCAAATGCCTGTCAAATTGATTATCAAATGCCTTCCAAGAGTAACGAAGGATAGGCTTAAAATACTGGCTAACTAGCGTCGCTCATGTGCTACAATTCAATAAAAATAAGAGTTCAAAGTTAGCTTATCAAGTCATTAGCAAATTTCTGTTCCAAAGATGTTGTATTGGAAAGTCTATTATTGAGTACAGAAGTACAAACGTCACTGCCGTTCCAAATATGCTTCATAGAACATAGAACATAGAACATTACAGCACAGAACAGGCCCTTCGGCCTTTGATGTTGTGCCGACCAAAATAAAAAGCAATGCCCCTCCAACTAAAACATTCCCTTCTCTTCCATATACTTATAATTAACCTCTTAAACGCCCCAAACTTGGCGGCATCTCAACTGCGCAGGCAGGGTCATTTCCACTCCCTAATCACTCTTTGATTGTTCCATTGGAGCAGCACGGAGAGGCAGCGATTTGGGAGAGCGAGAAGTTCGATTGATAAGTAGCTTTTTAACTTTTCTCTTTGTTTAAAACAGCGAGCGGGAGTAGTTTTTGCCGTTTTTATTTTAAACTAACTTGTAACCGGAAGTCGTCACTAGGAGGCTGCCGGTAGTTGTAGTTTTTAAGCTATATAAGTACTAACCTCTGGGTATCGGCCTCATTGTTCCATTGGAGCAGCACGGAGAGGCAGCGATTTGGGAGAGCGAGAAGTTCGATTGATAAGTAGCTTTTTAACTTTTCTCTTTGTTTAAAACAGCGAGCGGGAGTAGTTTTTGCCGTTTTTATTTTAAACTAACTTGTAACCGGAAGTCGTCACTAGGAGGCTGCCGGTAGTTGTAGTTTTTAAGCTATATAAGTACTAACCTCTGGGTATCGGCCTCATTGTTCCATTGGAGCAGCACGGAGAGGCAGCGATTTGGGAGAGCGAGAAGTTCGATTGATAAGTAGCTTTTTAACTTTTCTCTTTGTTTAAAACAGCGAGCGGGAGTAGTTTTTGCCGTTTTTATTTTAAACTAACTTGTAACCGGAAGTCGTCACTAGGAGGCTGCCGGTAGTTGTAGTTTTTAAGCTATATAAGTACTAACCTCTGGGTATCGGCCTCATTGTTCCATTGGAGCAGCACGGAGAGGCAGCGATTTGGGAGAGCGAGAAGTTCGATTGATAAGTAGCTTTTTAACTTTTCTCTTTGTTTAAAACAGCGAGCGGGAGTAGTTTTTGCCGTTTTTATTTAAACTAACTTGTAACCGGAAGTCGTCACTAGGAGGCTGCCGGTAGTTGTAGTTTTTAAGCTATATAAGTACTAACCTCTGGGTATCGGCCTCATTGTTCCATTGGAGCAGCACGGAGAGGCAGCGATTTGGGAGAGCGAGAAGTTCGATTGATAAGTAGCTTTTTAACTTTTCTCTTTGTTTAAAACAGCGAGCGGGAGTAGTTTTTGCCGTTTTTATTTAAACTAACTTGTAACCGGAAGTCGTCACTAGGAGGCTGCCGGTAGTTGTAGTTTTTAAGCTATATAAGTACTAACCTCTGGGTATCGGCCTCATTGTTCCATTGGAGCAGCACGGAGAGGCAGCGATTTGGGAGAGCGAGAAGTTCGATTGATAAGTAGCTTTTTAACTTTTCTCTTTGTTTAAAACAGCGAGCGGGAGTAGTTTTTGCCGTTTTTATTTTAAACTAACTTGTAACCGGAAGTCGTCACTAGGAGGCTGCCGGTAGTTGTAGTTTTTAAGCTATATAAGTACTAACCTCTGGGTATCGGCCTCATTGTTCCATTGGAGCAGCACGGAGAGGCAGCGATTTGGGAGAGCGAGAAGTTCGATTGATAAGTAGCTTTTTAACTTTTCTCTTTGTTTAAAACAGCGAGCGGGAGTAGTTTTTGCCGTTTTTATTTTAAACTAACTTGTAACCGGAAGTCGTCACTAGGAGGCTGCCGGTAGTTGTAGTTTTTCTCTCTGACTCTATAAATTCTTACAGAGAGGTAACCCGATACTCTACACAGGTAGAGTATCCCACCCTCCCCCCTCCTCTAACCTAATAATAATAGTGTGTGTGTAGGTTTTTTTTTTCTCTCCTGCAAATTAAAGTAACAGTGATGGCAGTGCAGGTAGTACATTGCACCTCCTGCGGTATGTATGAGGTAAGGGACACCAGTGGTGTTCCTGCTGATTATACCTGCAGGAAGTGTGCACATTTGCAGCTCCTTGAGGATCGTGTTAAGGAGCTGGAGCTGGAATTAGAGGAGCTCAGAGTAATTCGAGAGGTTGAGGAGGATATAGGCAGGAGTAACAAAGAGATTGTAACTCCTATAAGTGATAATTGGGTAACTATTAGGAGGAGGGGTAAGAAGCAATCGGGGAGACAATCCCCTGGGGCTGTTCCCCTCCAAAATAAATTTTCTGTCTTGGAGGCTACAGTTGAGGAAGAATCAACTGGAGCTGACCAAAGGGAGCAGGTCTCTGGGGGTGAGACTGCTGAGAATGCTCAGGTGGGTGGGGGGAATAAGAGATTAGGCCTAGTTATAGGAGACTCCATAGTTAGAGGGACAGATAGGAGGGTAAATAGTAATAAACAGGACTCAGGGCTGGTGTGTTGCCTCCCAGGGGCTGGGGTCCAGGATGTTGCAGATCGGGTTTTTAGGATTCTTAAGGGTGAGGGGAGTCAGCCCCAAGTCATTGTTCATGTGGGGACACATGATGTAGGTAGGACAAGGGAAGGGGATATTAAACAGAAATTTATGGAGTTAGGGTGGAAGCTTAGGTCCATAACAGGCAGAGTGGTTATCTCTGGACTCTTGCCTGTGCCAAGGGATAGTTTAGAGATGAACAGAGAAAGGGATAGTTTGAACTCATGGCTGCGTGGATGGTGCAGGAGGGAGGGGTTCAGGTTCCTTAACAATTGGGACTCATTCTGGGATAGGTGGGACCTCTTCAAGAGAGATGGTCTACACCTGAACCAGAGGGGGACTAATATCTTGGGGGGAAAATTTGCTAAGGCTATGATGGGGGCTTTAAACTGATTCGGGGGGGGGGTGGGATCCTAAGTAGTTGGGGTGCTGAGAGGGATGAGAGTAAGGGGGTTATAGAAGAGAGTTGTAAAACACAGCGGCGTACGGGTGGGGTGGGGCATGGTTTGAAATGCGTATACTTTAATGCAAGGAGTATTCGCAATAAGGGGGAGGAACTTGCAGCTTGGACCAGTACCTGGAACTTCGATGTTGTGGCCATTTCAGAGACTTGGGTAGAGCAGGGACAGGAATGGATGTTGCAGGTTCCGGGGTACAAATGCTTTAGTCGGAGTAGAGAAGGAGGTAGAAGGGGGGGAGGAGTGGCGTTATTGGTCAAAGACTGTATCACGGTGATAGAAAAGAAGTTTGATGAGGACTTGTCTGTTGAGGTAGTATGGGCTGAGATTAGAAACAGGAGAGGAGAGGTCACCCTGTTGGGAGTCTTTTACAGACCTCCTAATAGTTCTAGAGAGGTTGAGGAAAGGATTGCGAAGTCAATTCTGATTAGGAGTGAAAGTAGTAGGGTAATTGTGATGGGGGACTTTAACTTTGCTAATATTGATTGGAATAGCTATAGCTCTAGCTCGTTAGAGGGGTCAGTTTTCGTACAGAGTGTGCAGGAAGGTTTTTTGACTCAGTATGTAGATAGGCCAACTAGAGGTGAGGCTACATTGGATTTGGTGCTGGGCAATGAGCCAGACCAGGTGTTAGGCTTGGAAGTTAGTGAACATTTTGGTGATAGTGACCACAATTCGGTTACGTTCACCTTAGTGATGGACAGGGATAGGCATGAAGCTGGGGGCTGTAGTTATAGCTGGGGGAAGGGTAATTATGAGGCCATCAGGAGAGAATTAGGGTGCGTAGATTGGACTAGGGAACTACAGGGACTGGGAACATCTGGAATGTGGTGCTTATTCAAGGAGCAGCTGCTGAGAGTCCTTGATAAGTATGTCCCTGTCAGGCAGGGAGGAAATGGTACGAGTAAGAGAGCCTTGGTGTACGAAAAGAGTTGATTTGCTGGTTAAGAAGAAAAAGGAGGCTTATGTCAGGATGAGGCTTGAAGGCTCAGGTAGTGCAATGGATAGCTATAGATTAGCTAGGAAGGAGGTAAAAAGTGAATTGAGGAGAGCTAAGAGGGGACACGAGAAGATGTTGGCTGATAGGATTAAGGAGAATCCTAAAGCTTTCTTTCGATATGTTAAGAATAGAAGATTGGTTAGGGCAAGATTAGGGCCAGTCATAGATAGCAGTGGGAAGTTGTGCGTGGAGCCTGAAGAGATTGGCGAGGCACTGAATAAATATTTCTCTTCGGTATTCACGCAGAGTGCTGGAAATGTAGCTGTGGAGAGCACTGAGGTACAGGGTTGCAAATTGGGGAGTATTGTAGTAGATAGGGAGGATGTGTTAGAAATTCTCGAGGGTTTGAAGTTGGATAAGTCCCCTGGGCCGGACGGGATTTACCCTAGGATTCTCTGGGAGGCAAGAGAGGAGATTGCAGAGCCTCTGGCTCTGATCTTCAGGTCCTCGTTGGTTACGGGTGTGGTTCCGGAGGACTGGAGGATGGCGAATGTGGTCCCATTGTTTAAGAAGGGGAAGAGAGACCTTCCTGGGAATTATAGGCCAGTGAGTCTTACTTCTGTTGTGGGCAAGGTATTGGAGAGAATTATTAGGGATAGGATTTATAGTTATTTAGAGAGAAATGAATTGATTGGGGATAGTCAGCATGGTTTCGTGAAGGGTAGGTCATGCCTTACTAACCTCATTGAGTTTTTTGAGAAAGTGACCAGAGAGGTGGATGGGGGTAAGGCGGTTGATGTAGTATATATGGACTTTAGTAAGGCTTTTGATAAGGTGGCCCATGGAAGACTTCTACAGAAAATGCAGATGTGTGGAATAGAGGGTGATTTAGCTAATTGGATTAGAAATTGGCTGGCAGATAGAAGACAGAGGGTGGTGGTTGATGGGAGATATTCATCGTGGAGTTCGGTGACGAGTGGTGTGCCTCAGGGGTCTGTTTTGGGGCCCCTGCTGTTTGTAATTTTTATAAATGATCTGGATGAGGGTATTGAGGGATGGATCAGTAAATTTGCAGATGATACTAAAGTTGGTGGAGTGGTAGATAGTGAAGAGGGGTGTTTTAGTTTACAGAGTGACTTGGACAAGTTGCAGAGCTGGGCCGAGAGGTGGCAAATGGAGTTTAATGTGGAAAAGTGTGAGGTAATGCACTTTGGCAGGAACAATAAATGTGTAGAGTATAGGGCTAATGGTAGGGCTCTTAATAGTGTTGAGGAACAGAAGGATCTTGGTGTATGTGTCAATAGATCCCTGAAAGTAGGCAGTCAAGTGGATAAAGTTGTTAAGAAGGCATATGGAGTCTTAGCTTTTATTGGTAGGGGGATTGAATTTAGGAGCCGCAGCATCATGTTGCAACTGTACAAAACTCTAGTGCGGCCGCACTTGGAGTATTGTGTGCAGTTCTGGTGCCCACATTATAAGAAAGATGTGGAGGCATTGGAGAGGGTACAGAGGAGGTTTACCAGGATGTTGCCTGGTATGGAGGGCAGGTCTTATGAAGAGAGGTTGAAGGATTTGAGGTTGTTTTCGTTAGAAAGGAGGCGGCTAAGAGGGGATCTTATTGAAACATATAAGATGATTAGAGGTTTAGATAGGGTGGACAGTGATAGCCTTTTTCCTAGGATGGAGAAAGCTAGCACGAGGGGACACAGCTTTAAATTAAGGGGTATGAGTTATAGGACGGATATCAGAGGTAGGTTCTTTACTCAAAGAGTGATTAGGGAGTGGAATGCCCTGCCTGCAGCTGTTGTAGATGCGCCAAGTTTGGTGGCGTTTAAGAGGTTAGTTGATAAGTATATGGATAGGAAGGGAATGGTTTAGTTAGGAGGGGCATTGCTTTTTATTTTGGTCGGCACAACATCGAAGGCCGAAGGGCCTGTTCTGTGCTGTATTGTTCTATGTTTCTATGTTCTATGTTCTTTGAGTAAAGAACCTACCTCTGATATCCGTCCTATAACTCATACCCCTTAATTTAAAGCTGTGTCCCCTCGTGCTAGCTTTCTCCATCCTAGGAAAAAGGCTATCACTGTCCACCCTATCTAAACCTCTAATCATCTTATATGCTTCAATAAGATCCCCTCTTAGCCGCCTCCTTTCTAACGAAAACAACCTCAAATCCTTCAACCTCTCTTCATAGGACCTGCCCTCCATACCAGGCAACCTCCTGGTAAACCTCCTCTGTACCCTCTCCAATGCCTCCACATCTTTCTTATAATGTGGCGACCAGAACTGCACACAATACTCCAAGTGCGGCCGCACTAGAGTTTTGTAAAGCTGCAACATGATGCTGCGGCTCCTAAATTCAATCCCCCTACCAATAAAAGCTAAGACTCCATATGCCTTCTTAACAACTTTATCCACTTGACTGCCTACTTTTCAATTACTATAAAGAACCATGAAACATCCTGTGGGCGGGATTGTTTCTATCTGAAGCAGGACGCTTACCATCTTACGGAAACAATGACAAATATGCCCAGTTGAAGACCATACAAAGAAAAGAGGCAGTGCTAACTGCTTGCATGTTAGCCCTTCAATGCTTTTGATCAGCACAACTTTCAATGCATATTTTTTGTTACACAATTGTATAAAATGTAGAGCGCAAATTGGGATCATTCGGCCCATCTGCTCTGTGCTGTTTTTATTGTCCACCTTTGCCTCATCGTATTTCCTCATCATATCACCTCATCAACTATTCTTCTATTCATTTCTCTCTGCTCCCTCTCTCCAACTCATTCATTACATTCCCTTCTGCTATTCATCTCAAATATTTCCTGTCATAGTGTGTTCTACACACTTCCACTTTTTGTTCACTTTGGTTTGCCGGGTTAAAAAAAAAGGTAAAGTCTACGAACAGGTAAGAAGCGACTCGAGAATAGCTCTTTCTCTGCCGCCATCGGACTTTTGAATGGCCGGACCTTATATTTGTATGATCTTTCTCAGCAACCTAATTGTGACTGTGGCGTTATGATCTGCACCCTCCCCTTTCAAAGAACAAAGAAAAACAAAAAACAAGACAGCACGGAAACAGGCACTTCGGCCCCACAAGCCCGCGCCGCCATTTTAACATTGTGAGTCCCCTCCTCTACCTATGACCTTTGTCTACGTCTTTTGAACTCCACAATAAAGGAACCATAACCAGATTCAAGGAAGAGTAATTTAGGGACAATTTGTTAACACCAATCAATCTAAGAGCAAGTTTTGGGGTATGGGAGGGAACTGGAGCACCCGGAGAAAACCCACGCAAGCACAGGGAGAATGTGCAAACTCCTACAACTTTCCATCTCCCCATGTACTCTATGTTCGGTATGCTTTGTCACTGTAGCACACAAAAAAAAAACAATACTTTTCATTGCATATCAATACATGTAAAAGTATTGAATCAAATCTATGCACATCATGAACGGTATGATTTGTCTGTATAGCGCGTGAAATGATACTTTTCACTGTGCGCCAAGAATACATATTAACTGTGGCAATAATCGATTGCATCAATTCGAATCAAATCCAATCAAATTCTCCCGAGTGTCTCGAATTTCCTATTTAATTTACTAGTGACTAGCTTAAACTGTTGACCCATTCATTAGAAATCCTGCGTCAGCATTTTAAACATTTCTGTATTCGTAATTGTCTCTTTCCTTACAATCCTCAGTAGTCATTTGTTTTAGAGAGAAGAGCTCCTGCCTATTCAATGCTGTCAGATAGTTAGGGCCTATCAATTCTGCTGTCAATCTTGTGAAGTATTTAGAACACTGTTCCATTGACATCTTTATCATTATCAGATTAAGAGCCTCCGTGCTCTGTTTTCAAACTCTGGTCCACCTGATATGGGTAGGTATTTTGGAAAATGTGCTCAGTGCGTTGCCACACTTGGGCCTGTAGTAAACAGGAAAACCACAGAGAACTTTCTACATCAGTTTTATTTTCCAAAACCAATTGTGTATGTATTAATAAGCACAGAGCACAGCATTCACACTGCATATTTCACACCTCCTTCACAGAGAGGACAAGAGCAATTTCGCAGTGAGATTCGGATTGAGATTCACACTCCCACCGATCGGGTCAAGGACAATGCGTTTGTTTGGCGTTTGTGTATTGTTCCATCTCTTCCAGGGTGAGATATCCTTGCCAAATTAAGGTAGAGTGCATACGGATTTGTATGTTGTAAATATGGAGATACTATTTTAATTGTGGGTCTGTGATCAGAGAGAAGCAGTTTGAAGTAAATCGGGACAAGTAACATATTATTGCCAAATGAAACCGTTGTTAAAACGGGAGGTGTAAGCAGATCAAAGAGCAGATTTGGATCAAAAATGTGTCATGAACAAAAATTGCAGAGATATGGGGGAAACAAGAAAAGTCGGAGCTAGAACTAATTAGATAAATCTATCAAAGGTGCAGCAGAGTTACTGGTGGCGGAATGGTCTCCAACTGTGCTCTGCGGTGATGTGATTATGCAGTTTGGCATGCACATTTAATATGAAACAAAACAAATATTAACGAAGGGGAAAATGTTGTGTATTAATCAATAACAATTAATGAAAATGATATAAAGCGAATCATCAAATGCCTCCAGTAGAGGAATAGGATATTCGATCCATTGAACAATCACCATCAATAATCTCAAATGGGTATATTTATCCAACTAATCTCGCTGATATTGGGAATAGTTGAGCATGTCCAATCGACATTACCTGCGTATCTTTGGACACGAAAGCGCGATTTTGTTTGGCCAATCCCCCTAACCCGCACATTTGTGGAAAATAAGGGGTAATTTTGCATGGCAAATGCTCCTATCCTACTCATCCTTGGCCTTTAAAGGGCAATTTAGCATGGCCAACCCACATCGCCGACATGTTCTGGGACACCAAGACAGGATTTTGCATGGCCAATCCATGCATTTTGCGTATGGGAGGGAACCAGAGCACTCAGAGGAAACCCACAAAGACACGGGGAGAACGTTCAAACTCCACGCAGGAAATCGCTCAAGGCCAGAATAAAACACGAGGCTCGGGTTCATTGTTAAGTGTACCCGGGATTAAAGCTGTAAATTTTATCCAGTGAAAATATAGGCATCTGTGGAGAAGGGATCTATTCAAGTAGAACGTTCGACTAAATTACCTACTTTGCCCAAAGATAGTGCATAAGAAGCAAAGAGTATAGATGACAGAATATATTCTCTGAGAAGTGTTGCTTTGTTGAAGTTCTTTAATTTATTACATTCACAAATATCTGGAATTAAGAATTTACTGATGACCATGAAAACATTCTCAATTGTTAGAAACCTCCCCCCCCCTCCCCCGTGGTTCACTGATGTCCTTAGGCAAAGAAATCTGCCGTCCTTATCTGATCTGGCCTGCATGTGACATCCGAGCCATTCCATTGTGGTTGAGGAGATCTGCTAGATGTGTACAAAATTTTGATGGGAATTGATAGAGTAAACAGGCCCAAGCTTTTTCCTAGATGGACTCAAATACCACGAGGGGTCACGGGCTTAGGGTGAGGGGGTAAGGTATAATTTGGATGCTAGAGGGAGTTTTTTAACACAGAGGGTGGTGGGGTATGGAATACGCTGCCAAGTAAAGTGGTGGAGGCAGGTACTTTGGAGTTATTTAAGAAATATTAGATGGGCACACGAACAGAATGGGAATGGAGGGGTATAGAAAACTGATTTAAAGTAGGGATCATGAGCCTTGGGAATCCCTGGGAAGTGTGTAAATAGATGATGATATTGGTGTATTTTATCCTACAGGTGCTTTGGTCCACCTTGTTGTCTAATGAGGGGCATACACGCGATGGGTCGTGAGAGGACTGCTCTTGGATCTTTTTCGAGAGTATCCTACTACTTCACGTTGTTAGTGTATGCTTGACCTGGACCATCTGATGGTAACACGACAGCTCAGTGACTATCGCTGTGCTGTGCAGATACATGGATTTGGGCTTGTGTCTGTGGGAGTTTGCGCATTCTCCCCGTGTTTGCGTGGGTTTTCTCGGGAGCTCCGGCTTCCTCCCACATCCCAAAGATGTGCTCTTAGGCTAATTGGCAAAACAAATTCTCCCTAAATTGTCTCAAATTTGGTTTTTAATCCATAGATCTGTAAACATGAACAGGAATCGCGAGTAGAGATGGGAATATCGGGGTTGCGGGGCGGGGTCGTTGGGCCGAAGGGCCTGTTTCCCGTGCTGTTTTGTTCTTTGTTTTTTGTACTCTCCAACGGCAGACAGGGATGGGCAATAAAAGCTAACCAGCCATCGACGCCCAAGTCCCATGAATAAATAATAATAAAAAAATATATAATTCCCATGTAACCACTCCGGTGTTTCAACGAAACTTGTGGGAGAATTGAGTCAGATTCCGCCTTTAGAATGTGACACGAAAACGGTGCAATCATAACACTGCAAGACCATAAGACAAAAGAGCAGAATAGAGCAATCGACCCATTGAGCCTATTCTACCATTCAATAATGGTTATTTCTTTCTCTCATCCCCATTCTCCTATCTTTTCCCATAAGCCCTAATGCCCTATTAATCAATAATCTATTTATCTCTGTCTTAAACGCACTTAATGACATGGTTTCCACAGTCTTCCGTGGCAGAGCTCCACGGATTATCTGGCTAAAGAAATTCCTCCTCATTTCAGTTTTAAGGGATTGTCCCTTCAGCGTGTGGTTGTGCCCCCTGTTTCTAATTTTTCCTGCTAGTGGAAACACCCTTTCCACATCCACTCTATCCAGGCCTCACAGTGTTGTGCAATTTTCAATAAGTTCTCGCCTCATCCTTCTAAACGCCACCCAGTATAGACCTAGAGTCCTCAATCTTTCCTCATACGACAAGCTCTTCATTACAGGGATCATTCTTGTGAAACTTTTCTGGATGTCTTCCAAACGAGCACATCTTTCCTTTGATATGGGGCCCCAGACTGCTCGCAATGCTCCAAATGGGTCTGACGAGAACTTCATGCAGACTCCCAATTACAATCCTGTGCTTGTATTCCAGCCCTCTCGACATGAATGTGAACATTGATTTTTTTTTCTTCCAAATTGCCGACGAACCCCTGCACGTGAACTTTAGGAGAACATAGAACATAGAACATAGAACAATACAGCACAGAACAGGCCCTTCGGCCTTCGATGTTGTGCCGACCAAAATAAAAACCAATGCCCCTCCAAACTAAACCATTCCCTTCTCTTCCATATACTTATCAATTAACCTCTTAAACGCCACCAAACTTGGTGCATCTACAACAGCTGCAGGCAGGGCATTCCGCTCCCTAATCACTCTTTGAGTAAAGAACCTACCTCTGATATCCGTCCTATAACTCATACCCCTTAATTTAAAGCTGTGTCCCCTCGTGCTAGCTTTCTCCATCCTAGGAAAAAGGCTATCACTGTCCAACCTATCTAAACCTCTAATCATCTTATATGCTTCAATAAGATCCTCTCTTAGCCGCCTCCTTTCTAACGAAAACAACCTCAAATCCTTCAACCTCTCTTCATAGGACCTGCCCTCCATACCAGGCAACAGCCTGGTAAACCTCCTCTGTACCCTCTCCAATGCCTCCACATCTTTCTTATAATGTGGCGACCAGAACTGCACACAATACTCCAAGTGCGGCCGCACTAGAGTTTTGTACAGCTGCAACATGATGCTTCGGCTCCTAAATTCAATCCCCCTACCAATAAAAGCTAAGACTCCATATGCCTTCTTAACAACTTTATCCACTTGACTGCCTACTTTCAGGGATCTATTGACACATACACCAAGATCCTTCTGTTCTCAACACTATTAAGAGCCCTACCATTAGCCCTATACTCTACACATTTATTGTTCCTGCCAAAGTGCATTACCTCACACTTTTCCACATTAAACTCCATTTTCCACCTCTCGGCCCAGCTCTGCAACTTGTCCAAGTCACTCTGTAAACTATAACACCCCTCTTCACTATCTACCACTCCACCGACTTTAGTGTCATCTGCAAATTTACGGATCCATCCCTCAATACCCTCATCCAGATCATTTATAAAAATTACAAACAGCAGGGGCCCCAAAACAGACCCCTGAGGCAAACCACTCGTCACCGAACTCCACGATGAATATCTCCCATCAACCACCCCCCTCTGTCTTCTATCTGCCAGCCAATTCCTAATCCAATTAGCTAAATCACCCTCTATTCCACACATCTGCATTTTCTGTAGAAGTCTTCCATGGGCCACCTTATCAAACGCCTTACTAAGTCCATATATACTACATCAACCGCCTTACCCCCATCCACCTCTCTGGTCACTTTCTCAAAAAACTCAATGAGGTTAGTAAGGCATGACCTACCCTTCACGAAACCATGCTGACTATCCCCAATCAATTCATTTCTCTCTAAATAACTAAATCCTATCCCTAATAATTCTCTCCAATACCTTGCCCACAACAGAAGTAAGACTCACTGGCCTATAATTCCCTGGAAGGTCTCTCTTCCCCTTCGTAAACAATGGGACCACATTCGCTATCCTCCAGTCCTCCGGAACCACACCCGTAACCAACGACGACCTGAAGATCATAGCCAGAGGCTCTGCAATCTCCTCTCTTGCCTCCCAGAGAATCCTAGGGTAAATCCCGTCCGGCCCATGGGACTTATCCAACTTCAAACCCTCGAGAATTTCTAACACATCCTCCCTATCTACTACAATACTTCCCAATTTGCAACCCTGTACCTCAGTGCTCTCCATAGCTACATT
>JAGIQG010000274.1:0-44425 GCA_024679065.1 Sphyrna mokarran
CACGGGGAAAACGTGCAGGTTCTGCACAAACAGTGATCCAAGCCAGGTATTGAACCCGGGTCCCTGGTGTTGTGAAACAGCAATACTAACAACTGTGACATTCCATAGGAAATATTTCTGTACTGAAACCTGATTAGAGCGATTTAAGAAGGATGTTGAACGGAACTGGGATGATATTATATATTTAATTGGTTGCAGATTGCTTTAAGAGCTGATCATATCTTTTGATGGCGATGTCGTTAACATACTTGCAAAGGCTCCTGAATCCTTGTGTAAAGCCCATAACCCTTATCATGGTTTGGATATCATAGAAAGAAAATTGGCAACAATTTGGGATTTTGTTCCATTGAGAACTTGAAAAAAAGATCCTAAGGCAAAAATACATTATGGGTCCTCACAGTTTGAATATTAGAAGGCTGAGGAGAAGCAATAATTGGACGAATGATTTAAATTCCAGTGCAGGAAAACAATTAAAGAAAGAAAGCTGTCTGTGTGATTTTAAAAGAGGATTGTATTCCAATCAGAGAAGGGTGAAATTCCAGGCAGAATCTTATCTGAAAAAAAGAAAAGAATTGCTGGAAGTTTGGAGTTGTTTGAAAAAAGTGATACAATAAGTCTTCAGAATAAAGACGGGAGTACATACAGAAAAGCCAGTGAAAAATATACATATTGAGAAATAGAAAGAGAAATGGTGGGTTAATTAGTAAGTGTGGATCATTTGAAAATGAATCAAGGCATTCTTCTTTTGTGTTTTCAGTATTTTTGCACCAATAAGTAAAAATGCCATGAGTTGATTGTACCGGTTTTTCTCTGTATAAAGGAAGTAAAACTTACAATTTGCCCTAGAACTTGGTTCATCCAGCAAAACCAAAGTTTACAATGACCTGAGAAAGATCCTGGAAAGACATTACTCTCCGAAGCTATTGATCATCGCAGGATGGTTCAGGTTACACCAAAGAAATAGAGGGGAAGGCAAAAGTATGACTCGGTTTGTGACAACTTTAAAAAGAGTAGCACAGCATCGTAGGTTTGGTGATTAGAAGAATCTCTTCAAGAACATCTTGTTTGTGTCTTCCAAATGAAGGTAGGCAAAGAAGCTTACTGACCGTACTTTGACTTTAAAGACAGCAGCAGAAACCGGAGTGTTGGTGAAACTGGCTGCTAAAGAGGCTTCACAATTTGGTGCAGGAATGAAGATCCACAAGTTGGGGACTGCCCAAACAAAGTCAAAACAGCAACAGGCATGTTGCAGATGTGACAAAATGGCTCATTCAGCAGGTGAATGCCGCGGCAAGGATAGTTCATGCAAGAGTTGTGGCAAAATGAGTCATGTTGCAAAAGCTTGTTGAGTTAGACCCGCTTCCTTTCAGAAGAATATTCTGAAGAAGAATTTGGGTACCTTCAAGAAGGAGGTGGAAGAAAAGGATTACGACTGTGAAGAGAAAGTCCAAAAATATGATGAAGAGAGCTCCAACTGAACATTTTATCCATATGGGTGATTTGCAATGATTCTGGGTGTTTCCGAAGTTAACTGGGCAACCTATTAGGATGGAAGTTGATATTGATGCTGCTGTATCTTTAATTCCTGACATTGCACACCAGAGAAAGCTGAAGCATCTTCCTTCAAAACCAGTGATGTGATTTTAAGGACCTACATGAAAGAGATGTCATTAAAAAGTTACATCATGGTCAAGGAAGCACTCTTTCTGGTTATATCATAGCTTGGTATGGCTCCTGCCCAAGACCGCAAGAAACTACAAAAGGCCGTGAATGTAACCCAGGCCATCAGCCTCCCATCCATTGGACTCTGTCTACACTTCCCACTGCCTCGGAAAAGCAACCAGCTTAATTAAGGACCCCACGCACCCTGGACATTTTCTCTACCACCATCTTCCGTTGGGAGAAAAATATAAACATCTAAGGTCACATACCAACCGACTCAAGAACAGCTTCTTCCCTGTGCTGTCAGACTTTTGAATGGATTTACCTTGCATTAAGTTGATCTTTCTCTACACCCTAGCTATGGTTGTAACACTACATTCTGCCCTGAGTCGTTTCTTCTCTATGAATGGTATGTTTTGTCTGTATAATGGCAAGAAATAATACTTTTCACTGTATGTTAATAAAAGTGACAAAATAAATCAAATCAAATCAAAATATGCTTCCTTTAATTGAAGAGTTATTTGCTGGGTTATCAGGTGGGCAGGATCTCAGCAAGATTGATCTTTCACAAGCGTATTTATGGATGAATGTACAAAGATCAAAGAATAGCACAGCACAGGAAACAGGCCCTTCGGCCCTACAAGCCCATGCCGCCCATTTTAACACACTCAATGAGTGCCTTATTCAAGTCTTATGTCTCTCAGCAATGTTTTTGTTTACCTCTAGTGGAATTCCACAATAAAGAGGGTGGAAATTTAGGGAATTGTATCTACGCTAGATTAATGGGGATCGTATTAAGGAACAATTTATTGATGCCAATCAGCCTAAAAACCGCATTTTTGGGATCTGGGAGGAAATCGGAGTACCCGGAGAAAACCCACACAAGCACAGGGAGAATGTGCAAACAATATAGCCACTGAATCTTAACCATTGCTTACTACCATTACTCATAAAGATCTTTTGCATGAGAGAAAAATTGCTCTAGCCTTATTCCAATGGTCAATGGATCAGATTTTGAGTGGCCTCTCTGGTGTACAGTGTTACCCGGATGCAATTTTAATTTCAGGTTCCAGTGAACAGGAGCACTTGAATAATTTAGAAGTAACATTGGACCATCTTCAAGCATGTGGTCTGCATGTCAGGAACAAAAAGTATGACTTTTTTCTAGATGTCCATTCAATATTTTGGTCACATTATTGTTAATAAAGGTACATAAAGCATCTAAAAAGCTGTGAACTATTTTAAAAGCACCACATCCCATGAATGTCATGTAATTCAGATCCTTCCTAGGATTAGTAAATTATTATGACAAAGAACTTAGGTGCACGCTTTAAGCCATTGCATATTTTCTTATGTATGAGACAATCATGGGACTGGACAACAGAATGTGAGAAAGCATACAAGACTGTCAAAGATGCTTTGTAGAAGTCTGAAGTATTGGTTAATTTTAATCCAAAGCTGTCATTATTGTTTGCTTAGATGCTTCACTTTCTGGAATAGGGACGGTCATTTCACATGATATGACTTCAAGGAGAATGATCAATAGCCTGTGCTTCACTTACCCTGACTTGTTGAACCTAACTAAGCTAGAAAAAGAAGAATTGAAATAATTGTTGGCACGCAAACATTCCATCATTATTTATGTGGCTGCTATTGCATATTATTGACTCATCATCAACCGTTAACTGATAGTTTTGGGTTCTATTAAAACATTCATCTTTAGCTGCTAACCGATTACAAAGACAGTCACTGATCTTATCTTGTACATTTTTATGATAAAAAATATTGCCAATCAGAGGGCCGTACTAATGCTTGTGCATCATCATGCTTACCCTTATCTCTTGATCTACTATCTCTGAAGCTTCTGGAGTTAATAATGAATCAAACATAGTTCTCAACTTTCTCTTTAAGAGTAGTAATGCTGGTGAATTTAGGGCAGTCGCGTGTGCAGTGTTTCTAGAGGATGCCAAAAAGTTATTCACATGATGTGATAACAAACATTCTTGAAACCTTTAAAAAAGGATTGTATGAATCTTTCAGTTAATCCATTGGTTGATGGATATTAAGGTGTGGATTTTATATGCTGGATATCATTAACCTTGAAATAATCCTCAAACTCGTGTGAAGTGAACTGTGGATCCATTATTGCTAACAATCTGTTCTGGTTTACCACATCTTGCAAAAAAACTTGTAATCAAGTTTTCCAATAGTTGTTCAGCTGTTGTAGATCTCATGATAACAACACCTGGCCACTTCAAGTGTGCATCAACTGTGACTAAGAACGTGTACCATTGAAATGGACCAGCCAAATCTACGTGTAATCATTGACTTGGCATTTTAGGCCACTCCCAATAGTGTCAAGTAGATAGTAGTGGTGTATTGCTTATTTGTTTCCATGGTTGACACGCTCACACTTTTTCTTCAATCTGAGCATCCAGATTGGGCCAACGTTGTAGTAATTCCTTCAACCATGATGTCCTTCATGTGGTTGCTAAAGAAATCCTCCTTGCAGACTAGGAGGAATGATCAGCCGGATTCCCCACAACAGACACTCATTTTGGATGGTTAACTCAACTTTCTCAACATTTCAAATCAGGATGCAATGATGCTTTCCAGCTATCAGTCCTTTCAACACCATATCTATCACCTTTCCCATCACAGGATCATTCCTGATATGAAGGCTGTCAGAGGCAAATGATCCACTAGCAAAAAATAAAATAATTACCAAAACTAATTGGTATCACTACTATCTACTTGACACTATTGGGAGTGGCCTAAAATGCCAAGTCAATGATTACACGTAGATTTGGCTGGTCCATTTCAATGGTACACGTTCTTAGTCACAGTTGATGCACACTCGAAGTGGCCAGGTGTTGTTATCATGAGATCTACCACAGCTGAACAACTATTGGAAAACTTGATTACAAGTTTTTTTGCAAGATGTGGTAAAACAGAACAGATTGTTAGCAATAATGGATCCACAGTTTACTTCACACGAGTTTGAGGATTATTTCAAGGTTAATGATATCCAGCATATAAAATCCACACCTTATCATCCGTCAACCAATGGATTAACTGAAAGATTCATACAATCCTTTTTTAAAGGTTTCAAGAAAACAAGCTTTGACAAAGGGTCATCTGGACTTGAAACGTCAGCTGCTGAGATTGTCCAGAATTTTCTCTTTTGAGTTCAAGAGAATGTTTGTTATCACATCATGTGAATAACTTTCTGGCATCCTCTAGAAACACTGCACACGCGACTACCCTAAATTCACCAGCATTACTACTCTTAAAGAGAAAGTTGAGAACTATGTTTGATTCATTATTAACTCCAGAAGCTTCAGAGATGGTAGAGTGTCTACAACAATCTGAAGTTGCTAGACAAGAGGTGAGGGCAAAACAACACGCATTTCAACAAGGAGAGTGAGTGTTAGTACGTACTTGTGCAACGAATGAGAAATAAATACTAGACATAGTTTCAGTAAAACCTGTTCAAATTTCTTACAAAGTTCAAACCGAATATCAACTAATTTGTTATCACCTTGAAATTATTTCTCAGAATCATCTCTAGAGGTATCAACCTCTTTAGTCACTAGTGAAAACTGTCATAGATGACTAAGCTGAATCTGAGTTGCTTAATGATTGAGCACGATAACACAGTGGTCAGCACTGCTGCCTCACAGCACCAGCGATCCAGGTTCAATTCTAACCTCGGGTCACTCTGCGCGGAGTCTGAACGTTCTCCCTGTGTCTGTGTGGGTTTCCTCCGGGTGCTTCAGTTTCCTCCCACCGTCCGAAAGACATGCGGGTTAGGTGGATTGGCCATGCTAATTTGATCCTAGTGTCAGAGGGATTAGCAGGCTAAATGAATGGGGTTACGGGAATAAGACCTGGGTGGGATTGTGGTTGGTGCAGACGTGATGGGCTGAATGGTCTCCTTCCACATTGCAGGGATTCTATCATTCTACTTGTTGTTCATCCATCATCATCAATGAGGACCTCGATACTATTAGTTATTTTGAGGCTGATTGTAGTGCGTCCAAAGGTGACTGATCAGGCCAATTCAGGCATGGAATGTCCTGGCACATATTGAGCAGACTTGTGTAGACACTGTAGCTGTTGCAATGGTGGCTCTGGACTTGCGCACCTCGTGCTTAAGTTGTGCTTCATCTTGCTTTGTAAGCTTGACAGCCCTTGTGGACGACGCAGCATCAGGTAGGGCAGTTTTGTGCCAGCGTTTCCCAGGTGGTCATGTCTACGTCAAGCGACTTCAGGGAGGTCTTGAGTGTGTCTTTGTAACATTTCTTCTGCCCTCCATGCGAGCATCTTCCAGCAGAGAGTTTGCCAAAAGAAGGAGCTGCCTAGATATGCGCTTATCTGGCATTCGGATGACATGACTTGCCCACCAGGTCTACGTTCTCATTGCAATGTGTGGACTGATGGTAGACTTGCTCTGAAGAGAATTTCAGTGTCCGGTACTTTCTCTTGCCATCTGCTGTGTAATACTCTGCAAAGACAAGTTATGTGGAAATGATTGAGCTGTCTTGCATGTCTTCGATACACAATCCAAGTTTCACAGGCATACCCAAGGGCAGTGAGTCCCTCAGTGCTGTAGACCTTCAGTTTTGTTGCTGTACGATTCCTCGATGTAACATGCTATTATACTGAGTGAGAATGATGCAGCATTAGTTTTGAGAGAAGAAGTGTCTACTGAGTTCCAAATCATACTCCTCGGTCAAGGACAGCCAAATTCCAGGACATCATGTACAACCAAAGAGAAATAGACATCCTCCTGTTCGATTTTCTTATTGACTGTGTATAATGATTAATGATGCATTATACTGTGTCTATTGGCCCTACCAATGAGCAGCACGATGGCATAGTGGCTTGCACTGCTGCCTCATAGCGCCAGGAACCCAGGTTCAAATCAGGTCACTGTCTGTATGGAGTTTGCACATTGTCCCTGTGTCGGTGTGGGTTTCTTTTGGGTGCTCCAGTTTCCTCCCACACTCCAAAGATGTGCAGGTTAGGTTGATTGGCCACATTAAATTGACCCTTAGTGTCAGGGGTTGTGGAAGCGGAGCCTGGATGGGATTGTGATTGGTACAAACTCTCTGGGCCAAATGGCCCCATTCTGCACCATAGCAATTCTATGATTTTATGTTATGAATTCGCCCATCTTCAAATATAAAGAGCCTACGTTCATTTTTGTTGATCTTTTTCTCTTTACACGGTTATGGAAACTTCTACAGTCAGTTTTTCTGTTCCCCGCTATTTTAATTTCATATTCTATTTTTCCCTTCTTAATCAATCCTTGATCTGCCTTTGCTGAATTTTAAACTGCTCCCAGTCATCAGGTCTATTGCTTTTCCTTGCCAATTTGTATGCTTATTTTTGAAGCTAATACTATTTGTTATTTCCCTTGTAAACCATTTCTGTTTTGCTATGAATATGCTCCATTGCAACCCCAGCGCATCTGTACATGTTGATTGCTCTTTGACAGTAAATCTTTCCACTCTCAGTACATATGCTCTTATACTGTCAACAATGCAATCATCTTTTGTTGTCCAAATTCAGAGGATTCTGTCAGACATGTTACTATCATCACATCCTGATCAATAGACTCCTTTTTTTCCCTTTTGGCTCTAATATTGAACATATACCATTCATAAGTTACATTTATTTAGGATTTGAAGCATACTTTCAAAGTTTCTGCCGTCTGTTTATTTTGTTTTTTGGATATTTAGGATGGAATACAATTTTAGCAGTCTCCCTCCAATAATGTTTAAAGGTTTGCTGTTCATATTTGCACCAGCTTCATAACTAAATCTGTCACAATCTTAGAGTTCTGCCATTGCAAAAATGGTGATACCGCCAGTTGCTCCGCATATCACCTTTTATTTCAACAGGAGATGGAAGAGGAAAATTCACAGCTATGGTGGCTCACCCAATGGTTCAGCTTCAGCCTGTTTGATTTTCATTTACAACGACTTTTATTTAGAAGCTTTCTGCATCTCTGAACATTTCTATGCTCCTCTTTGAATGTCGGTGCTTCTCTACAACTCTTCCCTCTCAATCTCAGCTCCATGACACCAGGTTATGTGTTTAATTAGCACAGCACAGTCTTTATTAGAAACAATTGTAACTTCTAGCCAGTACCTCACGGCAGAGGTCACCGGATTGCGGCAAGCGACGTAGGAGGTTTAGTACATGATGGCATTTCAACCTGAACACAGTGCGAGTTTTCATGGGTACACTGAGAACACAGTAAGAAGTCTCACAACACTAGGTTAAAGTCCAACCAGTTTATTTGATAGTAAACTCACAAGCTTTCGAGGTTTGCCCCTTCATCAGGTGAATGGAGAGTTCTGGCCTCAGACGCGGCATATAACAGCACAGACAGTTTACAGAACGTTGATTAGAATGCGAGTCTTCACAGCTAACCTGCTATTCAAGATGCAGACAATGTGAGTGGAGGGAGCATTAGGTTAAAGAGATGTGTATTGTCTCCAGACAGCACAGTGAGTGAGGCTCTGCAAACTCAGGCAAGTGATGGGGGTTACAGATAGTGTGACATGAAGCCAAGATCCTGTTGAGACCGTCCTCATGTGTGAGACTGGCTATCAGTCTCTGCTCAGCGACTCTGTGCTGTCGTGTGTCATGAAAGCCACCTTGGGGAACACTTACCTGAAGGTCAGAGGCAAAATACGCCATCTACATACATTGAAAACACCTAGAACACCACCAAACCCTTGTGTCCTCCACTGCCACCAAATTATCAAACTAAAGTTTACTAATTAGTGTCAGAAGTAGGCCTACATTAACATTGCAATGAAGTTACTGTGCAACTCCCTTAGTCACCAGACTCAGGCATCTGTTTGGGAGAATTTAGCATGGCCAATGTACCTGACCAGCACATTTTTCAGACGGTGAGAGGAAACTGAAGCACCCAAAGGAAATCCATGCAGACATGGGGAGAATGTGCAGACTTGCACAGATAGTGACTCAAGCTGGGGATTGAATCCAGGTCCCTGGCACTGTGAGGCAGCAGTGCTAACCACTGTTCCACCTCAAGCACAGAGGAAAAGCCATTCAGGAAGGGCAGGGAGGTTTCAGGAAGGGCGAGGGTGAAAGCACGGGAATCCTGATAAGAAATGCCTACCCGGTTTTAACACTGAATGCCTCCAGTGCAGAAAGAGGCCATTCGGCCCATCGAGTCTGCACTAACAACAATCCCACTTTTCCCTGCAACCCCCCTTTTTCTTCTCTGCTAATTCCACTGATGGGACATTAAGGGGCAATTTAGGGGCAAAGGGGCAAAAATTGAAGGAAAAAATGCACAATGTCAAATAATAACATGCTGCCTAACCAGCATGTCTTTCAGAGGAAACTAGGGCACCCAGAGGAAACCCACACAGGTACAGGGAGAACATGCAGTCTCCACACAGACAGTGACCTGAACCGGGAATTGAACCTGGATCCCTGGCGCTGTGAGGTAGCCGTGCTAACCAATGTGCCACCAAACCACTCCAGACTACTCATCTGGATGAGCAGTAATGTTCTTCAATTAAATATTGGGGAGATTGAAGCCATTACTTTGGCTCCCACTCGAAACCCTGTTTATGAGCGAGAGGTATCTTCCTTATCAAACAAATCAAGTCTGTTCACAACACTCATGACCATGCCTTCAACTGCCTATAGGCTGTAAACTCTAGAAATCCTACATCTCTTTCCAGCTCTACCTCACTTTAAGAGACTCCTTAAACCTAACTCTTTACATCTGCTCCAATAACTCACGGCTCAGTGTTGTACTTTACTTAATAATGGCCCTGCAAAGCTCCTTGGGCATTTTATTTTGTTCAAAGGTGCCATAAAAAGGTAAGTTGTTGTTGTCGCCTCTTTTAGAACAGAGAACACTACAGCACAAACAGGCCCTTCGGCCCACAAGATGCACTGATCATATCCCTACCTACCAGGCCAATCTATGACTCTAAATCCCATTAAATCCCATGTACTCATCCAGAAGTCTCTTAAAAGACCCCAGCAAGTTTGCCTCTAACACCAACGACAGCAGCCGATTCCACTCACTCACTACCCTCAGAGTGAAAAACTTACCCATGATAACCCCTCTGTACCTACTCCCCAGCACCTAAAACCTGTGTCCTTTCGTAGCAACCATTTCAGCCCTGGGAAATAGCCTCCGAGAATCCACCCTACCTTTACCTCTCAACATCTTATAAACCTCTATCAGGTCGCCTCTCAAGCTCCGTTCCTCCAGGAAGAAGAGACGTAGCTCCCTCAACCTATCTTCATAAGGCATGCCCCCCAATTCAGGCAACATCCTTGTAAACCTCCTCTGCACCCTCTCAATAGCTTCCACATCCTTGTTGTAGTGAGGTGACCAGAACTGCACACAGTACACCAAGTTTTTGAAACTTGTTGGTGTCCCTGAATATCATCATATGCCAAAGAATTTTTAAGTTTATTCATCAGTCTCACAAGTAGGCTTACATTAACACTGCAGTGAAGTTACATAGAAACTAGAAGCAGGAAGAGGCCATTCAGCCCTTCAAGCCTGCTCCACCATTCCTTCTGATCATGGCTGATCATCAAATTCAATACCCTGATCCCCCCCTTCCTCCCATATCTTTTGATCCCTTTAGCCCCAACAGATATATCTAATTTCTTTTTCAAATCATATGTTTTGTCCTCAAGTACTTTCTGTAGTACTCATTCGCTATCCTTTTGGTGAAGAAATTTCTCCTCATCTCAGTTCTAAAAGATCTACCCTTTATCCTCAAACTATAACCCCTAGTTCTGGACTCCCCCACATCAGGAACATTCTTTCTGAATCTAGCCTGTCCAATCCTGTTAGAATTTTATAAGTTTCTATGAGATTGCCTCCATTGAATGCAATCAGAACCAACTTAGTCTCTCCTCATTTGACAGTCTTGCCGTCCCAGGAATCAGCCTGGTAAGCCTTTGGAATTAACCGTGAAAACTCCCTAGTTGCCACACACCAGTGCCTGTCTGGGTACATTAAGGGAGAATTCTAGCATGAATAATGCACCTAACCCACACATCTTTGGAGTGTGGGAGGAAACCGGAGCACCCGGAGGAAACCCACGCAGGCAAAGGGAGAACGTGCAGATTCTGCACAGATAGTGACCCAAGCCGGGAATCGAACCCGGGTCCCTGGCGCTGTGAGGCAGTAGTGCTAACCACTGTGCCACCCCTTTAAATAAAGACTATTTCTTGTGTTTGTCAAGCTCAACCAGAAGACAAAATGATATTTAGTTACATTACCCATGGCAGAAAAATGTACTTTGCGCTGGCAAATATTTACAAGCCATATGTAAGTGGCTTGCACAGAATAGGTTATTCATGGGTCACAGGTTATCCCAGGACTATTGTAAGGCACAGGCTGCTGAACTTTCAGACCTAGTTATTTAAAGACTTGTTATTTATTTAGTGACCCTGATTTTTGTCTTGAGCGCAAACCGGTTTAGCAAGGTCTGAAAGCTTCATCACCTCAGAATAGGAGTGTCCGTTGGTGATTTACTTGCAGAACATGGACAGGAAGCATCTTTGCACTTGTCACAACTCTTGTCTTTCTGATCCAGGTGGCTGGGAAGGAATGGCAACTTTCAAACTGGCTTTCTATTCTGGAGGAGCAATTGACTTTGGAAAAGCAATGATAAATATAGCCGCTCATGGTAGGCAATGGGGAAGTGAATTAGAACCTTAAAGGGTATTGTATGGAATGTATTTTGACTGACCTGGGCCACAGAATCATAGAACCCCTACAGTGCAGAATGAGGCCATTCGGCCCATTGAGTCTGCACCGACCACAATCCCATCCAGCCCCAATCTCCATAATCCCATCACCTCATGTTCCACTATTTGAGTGGCTTTACTCTTCCCAGGCTCTCTTTTTACAGCTAAGTGTCTATGTAAGCCTTTATTCACCCTTCATGGATTTGTTTGCTGAATTTTCTCAAGGCACTTCTTAATCTACCTTGATTGCTCCCAACATCAAGGGGCAATTTAGCATGGCCAATCCACCTACCTGCACATCTTAGGAGGAAACTGGAGCACCCAGAACAACCTGGTGCAGACTCATAGAAACACAGGAGACAGGAGCAAGAGGAGGCTCTTCGAGCCTCCTCCGCCATTCATTACGATGATGGCTGATCATCCAACTCAATAGCCAATAGAAACACAAAAGATTGAAGCAAGAGGAGGCCATTTGGCCCTTCCACATGAGAAGAATGTACAAATTCCCTGCCCAACGTGCAAATCGAAGCAGGTAAGAATCATAGAACTCTACAATGCAGAAAGAGGCCCTTTGGCCCATCAAGTCTGCACGGAACACAATCCCTCCAGGCCTATCCCCATATCCCTACATATTATACCCATTAATCCATCCAACCAATGCATCCCTACACAGTAAGGGGCAATTTCTTAGCATGCCAATAGACCAAACCCCCCACATCTTTGGACTGTGGGAGGAAACCGGAGTACATAGAGGAAACCCACGCAGACATGAGGAGAATGTGAAAACTCCACACAGACAGTGACCCAAGCCAGGAATTGAACCCAGGACCCTGGAGCTGTGAAGCACTAGTGCTAACCATTGTGCTACCGTGCCATCCTCAGGGGCAGACCATAGAAAGATCCATTAACCTCAGGCAAGATTTTACGGTTTTGGGACAGTGAGGCCATAAAATCACATGGATGATACAGTGGCACAGTGGTTAGCACTGCTGCCTCACAGTGCCGGGGGCCTGGGTTCAATTCCTGGCTCAGGTAATTGCTTCCTCTGGTTTCCTCCCACACTCCAAAGATATGCCGGTTAGGTGCATTGGCCTTGCTAAATTCTCCCTCAGTGTTCCCAAAGAGGCATCAGAGTGTGGCTACTAGGGGATTTTCACAGTAATTTCATTGCAGTGTAATGCCATCCTACTTGAATAAATAAACTCACAAATATAATCGCAGCCTTTGTCTCAAATGCCCCAAATAATTGCAGATTTCTGACTAATGAAGGAAGAAAAATGACTTCCATAAGGATTCATCACAAAATATACCATAGAGGATTTTTTTTCAAAAGTTTATTTATTAGTCACAAGTACGACTAACATTAACACTGCAATGAAGTTACTGTGAAATTCCCCTAGTTGCCACATTCCAGCACCTGTTCAGGTCAATACATCCAACCAGCACATCTTTCGGACTGTGGGGGGAAACCAGAGCAGCCCCACGCAGACATGGGAAGAATGTGCAGCATGCACACAGACAGTGACCCACGCTGGGAATCGAACCCAGATCCTGTGAAACAGCAGTGCTAACCACTATGCTACCATACCTCCCATTTTTATTACACACGGTGCTTAGTCAAACTGTTGATTGCAATTTTAACATTTTCTTCCAGGATTTTTAAGTCACATGCCTTACGGTCCAGTGGTGTATGTCTATGAGACAATGGCTTTGGTACCATCAAGACGCAATCAATTTTATCGATCTCCTGCCCCAGTTATTGAACAGCAGCAGCAACAATTTGCTTTCTTCCCTGGGCCAGGACCACCAGCAGGTAATACAAGGACCTCCTTCCATCATCTGATTGTAGAGTAATAACGCTTCAATTGCCGTTTCTCAGTTCCTTCACAAAATAATGTAGACCAAGCTTTTAACTGTACAAACAGTGTCACAAAAAGTAGATGTCCTAACTATGTTAGGTGGTTACGGGTTTTGCACAGAAAGAAAAGATTGGGTCATGCTAAGATTAGAGTAAAAAGGAAAAGATTTGTAAAGACATATCTCGGCTAGGGAACCCGCAATTTCCTCCCTTTCTCTCAAATGTCTTGGGATATACTTCATCAGTTCCTGGGGATTTATCTACCTTGATGTGCTTTAAGAGCATCTCCTTCTCTGTAGTACGTACACTCCTCAAGGCATCACTATTTATTTCCCCAAGTTCCTTAACATCCGTGCTTTTCTTAACAATAAATACTGATGAGAAATATTCATATACAATCTCACCCATCCCTTGTGGATCCACACTTAGATGACTTTGCTGATCTTTAAGATGTCCTACTCGCTCCCTTGTTACTTTTTTGGCCTTTTCCTATTTGTAGAAGCTCTTTGGGTTCTCCTTCTCCTTATCTTCAAAACAATCTCATGTCCTCTTTTTGCCCTCCTGATATCTCTCTTAACTCTACTCCCACACTGAACAAAGAGAACAAAGAACAAAGAACAAAACAGCACGGGAAACAGATCCTTTGGCCCAACGAGCCCGCGCCATCACCCCGATGTTCCCACCTCTACCCGCGATCCCTGTCTATGTTTATAGATCCATGGATTAAAAACCAAGTTTGAGACAATTTAGGGAGAATTTGTTTTGCCAATTAGCCTAAGAACACATCTTTGGGATGTGGGAGGAAACCGGAGCACCCGGAGAAAACCCACGCAAGCACGGGGAGAATGCGCAAACTCCCACAGACACAGGCCCAAATCCATGTATCTGCACAGCACAGCGATAGTCACTGAGCTGTCGTGTTGCCCATCAAATGGTCCAGGTCAAGCGTACACTAACGACGTGAAGCACTAGGATACTCTCGAAAAAAATCCAAGAGCAGCCCTCTCACGACCCATCGCGTGTATGCCCCTCGTTAGACAACAAGGTGGACCAAAGCACCTGTAGGATAAAAACAAGTACATCAATATCATCATCTATTTACACACTTCCCAGGGACTCCCAAGGCTCATGATCCCTATTTTAAATCAGTTTTCTATACCCCTCCATTCCCATTCTGTTCAAGTGCCCATCTAAGTATTTCTTAAATATCTCCAGAGTACCTGCCTCCACCACTTTACTTGGCAGTGCATTCCATACCTCCACCACCCTCTGTGTGAAAAAACTCCCTCTACTATCCAAATTATACCTTACCCCCCTCATCCTAAGCCCGTGATCCCTCGTGTTATTTGAGTCCATCCTAGGAAAAAGCTTAACCCTGTTTACTCTATCTATACCCCTCATAATCTTGTACACCTCTATTAGATCTCCTCTAAGTCTACGTCTTTCTAAGGAAAACAGTCCCAATTTGCCTAACCTCTCCTCGTAACTCAGACTTTCCATACCAGGCAGCATCCTGGTAAACCTCCTCTGCACTCTCTCCAGAGTCTCCACGTCCTTCCAGTAGTAAGGTGACCAGAACTGGACGCAGTATTCCAAATGAGGTCTAACCAACGTTTTGTACAACTGCAACATTAAAGGTCAGCTCTTGTGCTCTATACCTCTTCCTATAAAGGTTTACATTCTTCAAATGATTCACTTGATCCCAGAAATTGCAAGTGCCCTAGCACAGATATTTGAATCATTGATTGTCACTGGTGAGGTGAATAGAGATTGGAGAGTGGCAAATGTTGTGTCTTTATTTAAAAAGGGCTGCAGGGAAAAGCCTGGGAACCCATAGGCCAGTGACCCTCACTTCTGTGGTGGGTAAATTGTTGGAAGGAATTTTGAGAGACAGGATCTACAGACATTTAGAGATGCGAGGGCTGATTAGGGACGGTCAGCATGGCTTTGTGATGTGCCTGTCATGTGCCTCCTTTTTCTTCTTGACCAGGTCCTCAATATCCTGAGTCATCCAGGGTTCCCAACTTCTACCAGTCTTGCCCTTCACACTAAGAGGAATATTCTTACCCTGAATCCTGGTTAACAAACTTTTGAAAGCCTCCCATTTACTAGACATCCCTTTGCCTTCCCACAGTCTCTCCCAATTAACTTTCGAAAGTTCTTGTCTGATACCATCAAAATTGGCCTTGCTAATTTGGAATTTTAACATTTGGGACAGACCTATCATTTTCCGTAGCTTTCTTAAAACTGATAGGATATGATTGGCAGTTCAGGAGACAGGAGTTCTTTTGTTTTCAGTTTGAGGGGCTGTTTAGTTTGAGTTTTAGTTTTAGAAGGGCCATCAGGCTGAAAACAAGTCTCTCCCTCTCCCTGGCTTTGGAAATTCTGCTAGTCAGCTGAAAGCAAGGTTTTGCCTTTCTGAATGGGGGATCAGCTGTTGGTTTTTGCCTGGAGTCCCTGGTGTTTTGGGAACTGTTCTGACTTCAAACTGTTCTGAGTCTATCCAGAGAACTGCAGACTTCACCCAAAGGACTCAAATCCAGTATCACGTGAGCATCAGTCTATGCTGTGTTAAATCTACGGAAAGGATAGTTTGTCTACAGGATTGGTTTGATTGGAATACATTAGATGTATTTGCTGTGGATTATACATTATAGTGGTTGTTTTGTTTCTTGTTTATTATTGATAAACATTCACCCTAATTTTCTCACTATACATGTTAACTATATTCTTAAATAAACTTGATAAAAGCTCCCTACTGGGTCGTTTGAATCATGCCTGAAATGAAATGCATCATGCTTATCTCACCCAAATTCAAGATGTAAAACGTAACAGGAGAATTGATAATGGGTAATAAGGAAATGGCAGATAAACTGAACAAATATTCAGAGTAGAATGTTCCCATTCCTCCCACTATAGAAACCGTAGCAGATGGAGGGGGAGGGCGCGAAATTGTGGTTGCAGACCATGCAAAAGCCCGTTGACCTCAGGCGGGATTTTCCGGACTTGGGGAGAATACGGCTGGAAATACTCGCTCTCTGTGTCAGTTGTCTCCATCCAAGAGTGTTAAAAGAGGTAATTGTAGAGCGATTAGGTGCACTGATGCTCATCTTCCAAAATTCAAATTCTGTAGATTCCAGAATAGTATCTGCAGGCAGCAAAAATGACACAACTATTAAAGAAAGAAAGGTGAGAGGAAAAGAGGGAAATATAAAATTGACTTGTGATCAGTAATATACTTAAATCTATTCTGAAGGAGTGGGCATTTGTTTAAAGTTTATTTATTATTGTCAGAAGTAACATAATGTTCATTAAAATGACAATGAAGTTATTGTGAAAATCCTCTAGTTGCCACACCCTGGTGCCCGTTCGGGTACACTGAGGGAGAATTTAGTATGGCCAATGCACCTAATTAGCACTTCTTTTGGACTGTGTGAGAAAACCAGAGCACCCGGAGGAAACCCATGCAAACACAGAGAGAACGTGCAATAGAGTTTGAGAAATTAAAGATGTGTAGGTGTTAAAGTAGGTAAGGCCAAGTAGCTTTACGGAAAGTAAACAAAAGTATTGAGTCAAAATTTGCATTTGGAGATGAGTAAGGAAATATATTTTTAGCTGTTAAAGTTACAACTTGGACAAGGTTATAAATAAACAAGAAAATGTTATTTAAAACAATACTGCGGATGCTGGAAATCCGGAATAAAAATAGAAAATTCTGGTAAAACTCAGTTGCCAAAATTTTACCACTATGCCCATCCCACAATCGCAGCTCGCAAAATAGATTTTGCCATTGGCCTCGAGTGGGATTTCACTCGCCCCAAGCAAGTTCATAAAATATCAGTGAGTAGATCCAACAGCATCTGTGGAAAGATAGCTTAATGCCATGACCCTGCCTTCCATAATCTTTCTGACTGCCATTAACATTTCCTTTGTCCTTCGTCCTGCACATCTTTGCTACAATCTCTCCTAGCTCTTGCCTATCGCTGATCTACACTGCTCTATCTACCCCATCAAATTTCTCCCTCGCTTTAAAAATAGTCATACAGTGAAGTTCTTCTGAAGAATCCTTTGTGAGCAAATTTTAATTGTGTAACTGTAATATTGTGTGTTTTAGTTTACTTTACTTTTGTCGGTAAATGTTTTAATTTCATGTTAGAAATCCCATCAGTATTGTGACTTTTGAATTCAGTAGACTTTTCTTATTATCAGAATACATAAGAAAGAAGGTTGTGATATGTCAGCTAAGTTTCTCTTTGAGATTTGTTTTGTGCAGTTGGACCATAATGATGTTCAAAGAAGCTGTCAATAATCTTTAGATACCAGTAACATCACAGGAACGTGCGGGAAGATGGCATTGAGTAGAGGATTGGCAAAATGAGATACAATACCCCAGCTGAGACTGAGCTAGATTTTTTAAAATGTAGGTTTAGAATGACTTCCTGCTACTTTACATTACGTCTCAATTTATAAAGCGCAAAATATCAAACCTTTTTTTTTATATAGTCTTTTCTGCCACCTTCAAAGATTTATGGTGATTGAAGTAACTATTTCTCCCCCAGGTGGTTTCTATGCAGCAGTTCCTCCAATGTATGCTCCTTACGGTCCCCCAATGCCCTACAGTCCCATACAACCCCCACCTGGAACATCAGGTAAGAAAACTCCTTGAGTGTTGGTTTATGATGGGCTGAGGTGGGATATGGTCATAAATATAACCGACCAAATGGGCGCTTCAGGATGTAGTAATGCTGATGGCATCCTACTTTATTTGATCGTAGGGGCACAGTACAGACTCATCCAACCCACTCTTTGCAAAACCCAGAACCATATGCCTACTGTTTAATGTGGTTTGTCAATTAAACAGCACTCGCTGCATAATCCGGACTCAGTGGCACATTGGAATTATCACTGGACTAGCAACCCAGAGAATGAGTGAGTGCATGAGTGTGAGAGTGTAGGAGTGAGTGAGTGTGAGAGTGAGTGAGGGTGAAGTGTGAGAGCAAGCGAGTGAGTGAGTGAGAGTGTGTGTGACTGAGTGAGTGTGAGAATGCGAGAGTGAGTGAGTGTGCGAGCTAATGAGTGAGTGAGAGTGTGACAGTGAGTCTGAGAGTGAGCGAGTGAGAATGTGTGCGACTGAGTGAATGTGAGAGTGCAAGAATGAGTGAGTGTGAGATCTAATGAAAGTGTGAGAGTGAGTGAGTCTGAGAGTGAGTGAGTGAGTGTGAATGTGAAAGTGAGTGACGTAAGTGTGAGAGTCAGTGAGTATGAGAGCGAGTGAGTGAGAGTTTGAGAAGGAGTCAGTGACTGGTAGAGCGAGCGAGTGAGAGTGAGAGTCAGTCAGTGAGTATGAGAGCGAGTGAGTGAGGATTTGAGAAGGAGTCAGTGACTGGTAGAGCGAGCGAGTGAGAGTCAGTCAGTGAGTGTAAGTGCATGAGTGAGAGTCAGTGAGTGTGAGTGAGAGTGTAAGTGTGTGAGTGAGTGACTGAGTGAGTATGAGAGTGAGTGTGAGAATGTGTGTGAATGAGAAAGTGAATGAGTGATTGTGTGTGCGTGATTGTGTGTGAATGCATGAGTGAGTGTATGAATGAATGTATGCTTGAGTATGCGTCTGTGAGTGTGAATGAGTGAATGAGTGAGGAATAAGTAGTGAGTGAATGAATGAGCAAATGAGTGAGTGAGTGAGTGTTCTGGAGACCCTTGTTAGAATCCCATCATGGCAGATGGTGAAATTTGAATTCATTAAAATTCTGGAATTAAAAGTCTAATGACCATGAAAGCATTATTGGTTGGTGTAAAAATCCATCTGGCTCACCTACGTCCTTTAGGAAATCTGCTATCTTTACCTGGTCTGGCCTACAGGTGACTCCAGACCCACAGCAATATAGTTGACTCTCAAATGCCCTCTGAGATGAAGGAAGTTAGGGATGAGCAATAAATGCTGGCCCAGATCACAATGCTTGTAAAAATGAATAAATATAAAAAAAGAAATTGCTACACTAACAATTAATTTATGATCAAACTTAAAGAGTCATCTGGGCGTGAAACTTTGGCCCTATTTTCTCCACAGATGCTGTCAGAACTGCTGAGATTTCCGACATTTTCTGATTTTGTTTCAGATTCTAGCATCTGCAGTATTTTGACTTTATTAATTCATGACAATTAGTTGAGTTTATAACTTGACTCACTTATACTTGCCAGAAGTGTCTTTTTGGATTACCCAGGAGCCTAGGGAGCCTATTCATACTTTCTCCATGGTCTTGCCTCGGCCAACAAGTATCAACTCGCCAACCGAACAGCATCTTTTTTTCTGCAGCGTAAATTGTTGTGATGGTTTGAAATTTGGTATTCTTGTATTTGTCCTAAAGATGGCAAGATGGAAAGCCACAGAAACGTATCCTCCTTTCAGCAATATTCAAGTAGCATTGAGGGCAAAACAAAAGGTGGACCTCACATACAAAGCTATTCTTGTATTCTATCAGATGTGACATTAAAGTCAGGATATACCTTTTTTATTATTTATTAGTGTCACAATAGGCTTATGTTAACACGACTACTAATTCAGCCACACTCCGGCACCTGTTAGGGTACACTGAGGGAGAATTTAGCATGGCCAATGCGCCTAAACTATCATGTCTTTCAGACTGTGGGAGGAAACGGGAACACACGGAGGAATCCCACCCAGTCATGGGGAGAACATGCAGTTTCCGCACAGATAACGACCTAATCGAACCTGGGTCCCTGACGTTATAAGGAAGCAGTGCTAACCACTGTGCCACCTTTCCCAACCAAATGAAAATACTAAGCAAATAATTTGGTTGATATGAGTACAATCTGTGTGTAAGTGCATGAGTGAGAGTCAGAGTGAGAGTGTGAATGTGTGAGTGAGTGAGTAAGTGAGTGTGAGTGAGAGTGTAAGAGTGTGAGTGTGAATGAGAAAGTGAATGAGTGATGTGTGAGTGATCTTGATGTGTGGAAATTGGCAATTTTGTTTATTCATTTGTGGGATAGCAACATCGCTGGCAAGGCCAGCTGCTATTGCCCATCCCCTGAATTACCTGTGAGATATTGGTGATGAGCCATTTTCTCAAACTACTGCAGTCTATGCCTTGAAGGTACTGCCACAGTGTTGCCAGGCAGGGAAATTCTGTGTTAGTAAATGAATCATACCTGGAATGAAAGTGGCACAGTGCTTAGCACTACTGCCTCATAGTACCGGGAACCCGGGTTCGATTCCCAGATTGGGTCACTGCCTGTGTGGAATTTGCGCATTCTCCCCGTGTCTGCGTGGGTTTCCTCCAGGTGCTCCAGTCTCCTCCCACAGCCTAAAAGGTTAGGTGTATTGGCCATGCCAAATTCTCCCTCAGTGTACCCAAACAGGCGCCTAGAACGTAGCGACTAGGGGAATTTCACAGCAACTTTGTCGCTATGTTAATATAAGCCTTACTTGTGACTGATAAATAAACTTTACCTTATGTTCACCCGAATGCCAAAATTAAATGCAAAACTTAGGGTCTAGGCTAACTTCACAAAACGCTTTGGAATCTCTGGCTTGGGTCTTAACATGACTCGATAGGCTGAATGGCCTCCTCTGCATTGTGGGGGGTCCTACGATTGCTGACTTGACTTGAATGCTGTTTTGTTTTTCTTTTTCAGTTGATTTCTACTCTGCAGCTCCCCCAATGGTTCCCAGTTACATACCTCCACTGAACAGTCCAAATCAGCCCCTTCCGAGTACTGTAGGAACATTGCGTAAGAAAGTCTTTATTTAAAGGAATGTACCTTTTAGGATTTTTTATTGCTAACTATTTCCTTGATTTAGGTATCATTGGCTATCACCCTCTACAACCTCCCCACCCCAACCCCCCACATCTCTTAAACAGACTAAAAATCCCAAAAACTACTGTACACCAAGAACTGTACAAGTGTGATGTTACTACAGTTGGCTAACTGGAATATAGTATACACTGCCATGTAGGTGGGATATACAATTCACCTCAGCATGGAATATTCCTCTCCGAGGATGCTGAGGGATTTTCCAGGCCATGATTTCCCCCAAGACCGGAAAATGCTGCCCAAGATCAATGGACATTTGCATGGTGTCCTCTCCCCCAACCGGTTACTGCTTTCCCCCCCCCACCCCGCCCACACTCCCAGACCTGCCCATCCTCTCCGCCCATCACCAGCCCATGCCCGCCCTCCCTGCCCACCCGCCAACCATGCCCAATCTCCCCGCTCGTCCCCTGCCCAGCGCCCCCACCCCCGTCCACACCCGCCAGCCCCATCCATCCTCCCCACCTACCCTTCCACACCTCCCCAAACCTCGCTCCCCAACTTCCTGCCCACCTTCCTCCTAATACCCCCATCTACCCCACCCCCCCCCCCCCCATCCTCCCGTCTAGCCCACCTCCCCGACAACCCCCCTCCACGCTGCCTAACCTCCCCGCCCATACAGTGCCCGCTGCCCCCCCACCGCCCACACCCCCAGCCCCATCCATCCTCCCCACCTATCTCTCCACATCCTCCCAACCTCCCTGCCCAACCCCCTGCCCGTTCCCCTTCTAACCTCCCCCATCTACCCCACCTGCCCACTCCCGTCCATCCTCTCGCTCATGCCCAACCTCCCCGTCCATCCCCTGCCCTGCCCCCCCCCACCACCCCACACCCAAAACCCGTCCTCCTCACCTCCACCCACCCTCCCTACACAAATTCCACCCTACCCCCCACCCGGCCCATCCGCCGACAGTCTATGAACAGTTTGCATGTTCTCCGCGTGTCTGCGTGGGTTTCCTCCGGGGGTGCTCCAGTTTCCCCCCCCCACAGTCCGAAAGATGTGCTGGGTTAGATACATTGGCTGTGCTAAATTCGCCCTCGGTGTTACCCGAACAGGTGCCGGAGTGTGGGCAACTAGGGGATTTTCACAATAACTTTATTGCAGTGTTAATGTAAGCCTGTCTGTGACACGAATAAATAAACTTTAAATTTTATATGAATAAGCTAATGAATAATCCACTGTTATATCCCAAGCAAAACAACTTCTATTTAGCAACTTAACTATCTTTATATGTTTTTTTAATTAATGTTTAAGTCCATTAAAAACAAGTTAAATTCATATCCTCACAAATGTTTGAAAAATCTGAAATATCGCATTTACAATATACAAAATGTTACAAGTTAGGATTCTGGGATGATTTGGATTTTGAGGGGAACAGTTTATCTGTGAATGTTATTATCCAATGCAATGGGATTTTCTTTTCCAGCCGATTTTAATCCACCTGTTTCTTCAATTCCGAATCATTATTCGGCTCCATTGGGTTCGGACGTGGAGCTACCCAGTCAGAGTATTCCTCAAGCTAAACCAATAGGTAAGCAAACACTTTGCTTTCACTTTGCTTCCAGGGACAACAGGAGATAAGGTTGAGTCAGCACCTGAATCTCCCAGATAAGTCCGGTGCGTCTGTGTAAGAACAGGTATTCCCCATGTTAGCTAAAGTAAAATTCCACACATTGCCTTAGTTAGGCCGCACTTGGATTATAATGTTCAATTCTGGTCGCCACCCTACAAGAAGTATGTGGAGGCTTCGGAGAGGGTGCAGAAAAGACTTACCAGCGTGTTGCCTAGTAGGGAGGCCACTAGTTATAAGGAGAAACTTGATTTGTTCTCACAGAAACAATGAAGGTTGAGGGAAGACCCTGATGGAAGTCTACAAGATTATGAGGGATGTGGACAGAATGGGTAGCCAGAAGCTTTAATTCAGACGGGCAGCAGGGTCAGTACAGGCTTGGAGGGCCGAAGGGCCTCCAAGAATAAGGGGCAAAGCGTTGTAATTTTCTTTGCACCTTATTCTTAGTTTTCTTTGTACATGAGAGTACATCTCTTAGTAATTTGAAATGGAGCTCTTAATTGTGGTGATAGTTTCCTACAGATCAGACACGTGCTGGAATTTTACCGCCTTGCCCATCCGAAGCTTGTAAGATTCCACCCAAGGCCAACGGATCATGCCATTCTGAGTCACCCACCCCAGAATCGCTACAGTACAGAAAGACAGGCCACTCGACCCATCAAGTCCACACCAACCACCATCCCATCCAGGCCCTATTCCCATAATCCCTCACATTTACCCGCTAGACCCCCTGACATTGTGGGGCAATTTTAGCACGGCCAATCAATCTAACCCATACGTGAGGGAGAAAACCAGAGCACCGTGCTCTCCTAGGAGCCTCGGGTGGACAAGACACAAAATGGAAGCTCACTCATGGTGCAGATTTTGCGGCCTCGCTCATCCTGAAACCGCAAAATCCCGCCCGAGGTCAACAAACCCTCCCATTATCTGTCCATCACCTACTACAATTCCCATGGTGAGCAGGGCGGCAAAATTTTGACAGTGGTCCATTTTATTTTTTTTTTAATTTCCACTTGTGTCTCCTCCCTCAATAGTCAATATTTATTTTCTTTTATTCTCTTTCGCAACAAAGAAACACACAGATATCCTTACTCGGATCCACAGTTGGTGACGTTAAAACAAAGACACAGTTGCTTCATTTGTTGGAGGGGGTTTATTAACCTCGTTCACTGTCCATTCTGCTCTTATTCCCAGTGTCCCAGCCATCCCTGTACATGGGTGTACAAATACCCATCACAAGAAGTTACAATCAAATCTGAACAATGTAATTAAATATAGTAATTTAACAAACAAAAGTTCCAAAGTTAAAGTTTATTCATTCATCATAAGTCAGGCTTACATTAACACTGCAATGAAGTTAGGGAGAAATTCACCTAGTCTCCGCACTCTGGCATCTGTACAGGTCAATGCACCTAACCAGCAGGCCTTTCAGACTATGGGAGGAAACTGGAGCACCCGCAGGAAACCCACGCAGACTCGGGGAGAATGTGCAAACTCCCCATAGACAGTGACCCAAGCTGGGAATCAAAACCAGGCCCCTAGTGCTGTAGCCATAACCACTATGCCACCACCTAGATAGACATCAGGATCTGATCCATATGCAGCAGGTTGATTTGTGGATTGCTGCGAGAATATACTTTTCAGCAGATCGAGTTTGAGATCAGAATGATCAACAAAGTGGATTTTGTAGTTGTAAGCGCACCGCTTCCTAACTGCTGTCCGTCTTTTTGCAGAGGACCAGTCACCCAAAAAGTAATCTGAAATGGATAAGAGATTACACCCAATGAACGATCTTTGACAAGTTTGCATTTGCGGCACAGTCGCTGCACTTCAAGAAACAAGCTGCGAATGAAAAGCTGCAAATTGCAAAGCAAAGGTACCGATTGCAGTCTTGGCCGTCTAATGCAGCGACAGGCACACTTAGGAAACTAATAAAAGTTGACTTTTGCAAATTGGCTTCCAAGTCCCTTAACTTTACAAGTACACGCACACAAAAGAAGGGCAGAGAGAGGTCAACTGTCCCATTAAGCCTATGACTATGGTGGGATTTAAAACACTGGGATTTAAACCTGTCCCTAAATCGTGGCCTAGGTCTTTGGATTACTAGTCCGATAACAATACCACGATGCCATCACCTCCATAGTCCTCCTCACTCCCCCACTCTCCCTCTAGAATCTTAAAGTAAGCGGTGTTGTGGATGGTCTGGAGGGATGTCAAAAGTTGCAGCGGAACATAGACAGGATGCAAGACTGGGCGGAGAAGTGGCAGATGGACTTCAACACAGATAAATGTGTAGTGGTCCATTTCGGCAGGAATAATGGGATGAAGAAGTACAATATAAGGGGTAGGAGTCTTAGCTGTGTTGTAGAGCAGAAGGATCTCGGGGTCCGGGTCCATAGGACTCTTAAATCAGCCTCGCAGGTGGAGGAAGTGGTCAAGAAGGCGTACGGTGTACTGGCCTTCATTAATCGAGGAATAGAGTTTAGGAGTCAGGAGGTAATGATGCAGCTCTTGTCAGACCCCAGTTGGAGTATTGTGCGCAGTTCTGGTCGCCTCATTATAGGAAGGATGTAGAGGCTATTGAGAGAGTTCAGAGGAGATTTACAAGGATGCTGCCTGGATTGGGAGGCAGGCCTTATGAAGATAGGTTGAGGGAGCTGGGACTCTTCTCACTGGAGCGACGTAGGTTGAGAGGCGACCTGATAGAGGTTTATAAAATGTTGAGAGGGATAGATCGGGTGGACTCTCAGAAACTATTTCCCCGAGCTGAAATGGTCACTACGAGGGGACACAGATTTAAGGTGCAGGGAAGCAAATACAAAGGAGATGTCAGGGGTAGGTTTTTCACTCAGAGGGTGGTGAGTGAATGGAACCGATTGCCATCGGAGATTGTTGAGGCAAACTCGCTGCGGTCTTTTAAAAGACTTCTGGATGAGTATATGGAAAAGAGTAGGATAGGGGGTTATAGATAGGTCTGTGGATTGGTAGATGTGATCGGCGCAACTCGTGGGCTGAAGGGCCTGTTTGTGCTGTATTGTTCTATGTTCTATATGACTGCATTGATAGTCGATGCTTAGGTTATTTTCTTCCAAAATATCCTTAGATTCTGGAAGGGTCTCAGTGCGTTAGAAAATAGCGAACTTTATTCAATAAAAGGAGAGACAGAAAGCGGGAAACAATAGGCCTGTTAATCCAACATCTGTCACACACACAAAAAAAGCTTCAATCCATGATCAGAGTGTAATTGAGCAACATGCTTCCCCCCTGCTGTTAGCAGCTACCTCCGACAAAATGCAAGAACAGAAAACAGACAAATAATCTGTGAAATTTCTCTGACTCCCGATCAAAGTCATTTCCGCATATCACGTACGAGCCGCATCAACATCACAACTGAATGCTCAATCAGAACCAGGGCAAAGCATTCCATTCCATAGGCACCCCATTCACAAACACCTTCTCCCTCCACCACCTGCGCAGCAGTGTGCACCATCTACAAGATGCACTGTTAGAACTCACCAAGATCCCTCCTTCCACACTTACGGAGAGGCGACAGCTTAGTGGTACTATCGCTAGATTGTTAATCCAGGGACTCAGCTAATTCTCTGAGGACATGGGTTCAAATCCAACCAGGGCAGTTGGTGGAATTTGAATTCAATAAGAATAAATCTGGAATTAAGAGTCTACTGATGACTATGAAACCATTCTCAGGAAAAATCCATCTAGTTTACTAATATCCTTTTAGGGAAGGAAATCTGCCATCCTTTCCTGGTCCGGCCTATGCTTGAGTCCAAAGCAAGAAGTCTGACAACACCGGGTTTAAATCCAACCGATTTATTTGATAGTAAACTCACTAGCTTTTGACCCTCTGGTCTTCCACTCACATTGTTAGCCACTTTAAGACTTGAATAGCAGGTTAGGTGTAAAGATTCGCATTCTAATCAGTAATCTGTAAACAGTCTGTGTTGTTATGTGTGCTGTTTGAGACCAGAACACCTCATTCACCTGATGAAGACCAGAGAGTCAAAAGCTAGTGAGTTTACTATCAAATAAATTGGTTGGATTTAAACCCGGTGTTGTCAGACTTCTTACTGTGTTTACTCCAGTCCAATGCCGGCATCTCTACAACATGACTCCAGAGCCACAGCAATGTGGTTGAACTATCCTCCAAGGGTAACAAGGGATGGGCAATAAATGATGACCAATCAGTGATACCCATGTCCCATGAATAAGTTTTTTAATAATCACTTAATTATTTTAAATTACTCAATCAAAGCTTTGCTTGAGCTAAAGAACACAACTCTAAATTTATGTTGGCAAGGAAGAGGTGGTGATGGCCTAGTGGTATTATCGCTAAATTGTTCAACCAGAAACTCAGCTAATGTTCTGGGGACCCAAATTCAAATCCTGTGTACGGTGGGTGGTGGAATTTGAATTCAATGAAAAAAATCTGGATCCACTGATGACATGAAACCATTGTCAATTGTCGGAAAAACTCACCCAGTTCCCTAATATCCTTTAGGGAAGGAAATCTGCCTTCCTTACCTGGTCTGGCCTACATGTGACTCCAGAGCCACAGAGCCAAAGTGGGTGACTCTCAACTGCCCTCAGGCAACTAGGGGTGGGCAATAAATGCTGGCCAGCCAGCAATGCCCATGTCCCATGAATGAATAAAAGAAAAGAAAAACTCTCAATCTAATATCCCTCCTTTAAATCTTTTCAACATCAATCACTCCAAAGGGATCAATTGTTCACAACATACGAGGCCTAACCAAGATTTTGCACAATGACAATTTAATGCATTTAGTTTTAATTTGAATATTCCTAGCAATTGGCTATCCCAAATATTCCATTTAACCAATTTGTTTTCACCTTCTTGGCAGCATCACGCAACATCAAAATTACCCCCGGTGGGCGATGAAATTGCCTCCAGAATGTCCAACTTCTATATCAAGGCAATCACATTTTCCCACTTGCTGGGGTACATTGTTGTATAACTTGATGCTTGATTTAAGTGCCTTCCAGGACATAAGGAAAATGAGATTTACTTAATGTGAACAACTGGCACACTGAACCTGAGATAGTCACGGTGCCCCTGAATTTACAAAACTCGGGCAGGCTAATGAGTTACTTGACATCTCCAGTCCTTGGGCAAAAATCTTACAACTTGAAACCAGCCTGCATCTCCTAGAGGGAAGATGCACTTTGATTGGGTCGGGTAGAAGTCACTCTGAAAGTCTCAGAAGGCTAAGGAAATTTGACAACTCTCACCAGATACACTATAGAAAGCATTCTTTCTGGTTGTATCACAGCTTGGTATGGCTCCTGCTCTGCCCAAGACCGCAAGAAACTACAAAAAATCATGAATGTAGCCCAGTCTTTCGTGCAAATCAGCCTCCCATCCATTGACCCCCATCTCCATTTCTGACTGCCTTAGAAAAGCAGCCAGCATAATTAAGGACCCTATACATTCCAGGTATACTCTCTTCCACCTTCTTCCATTGAGAAAAGGCAGAAGAATCTGAGAATATATACTAACTGAATCAAGAACAGCTTCTTCCCTGTTGCCATCAGACTTTTGAATGGACTTACCTCACATTAAGTTGATCCTTTGATACACCCTAGCTATATCTGTAACATTACATTCTGCACTCCTTTCTTTCTCTGTGCATGGTATGTTTTGTCTGTATAGCGCGCAAGAAACAATACTTTTCACTGCATAGCAACACGTGACAATAATAAATCAAATTAAAACAAACCAAATCAAGGCAAGATTTGGGAAAGATATAGGAATAGAGCAACAGGGCAGAGAGTGGGGTTCCCATGACTCTCAGGTACGCGGTACAGGAGGCCTTGATGCAGGAAGTGGGTAGGAGAGAGGTATTCAAACCCAGTGGGTCAGGAGTTCATCAATAACCCCTGAGAAGCCAATTAGAGCAAATAGCTACCCAGGTCACTGCCAAGAGTGAAGCCCCAAGCACTTGGCTACAGATATCAGTGGCAGCAGGCTGTATAAACCAATCTTCAAAGGTATTTTCAGGGTCTCATTGTAGTCTAGCAATCTGTCCCCCAAAGAATGTAAGAAATAGGAGCAGGAGTAGGCCATCTAGCCCCCCAACCCGCTCTGCCATTCAATAAGATCATGGCTGATCTGATAGTGGTTCGGTCCCACTTACCTGCCTGCTCCCCATAACCCTTATTTCCCTTATTGGTTAAAAATCTATCTGTGACTTAAACATATTTAACAAGGTAGCCTCCACTGCTTCAAGGGGCAAAGAATTCCAAAGATTCACTATCCTCTGGGAGAAGAAGTTCCTCCTCAACTCTGTTCTAAATTGACTCTCCTGTGTTTTGAGGCTGTGCCCTCTAGTTCTTGTTTCCATTCTAAGTGGAAATAACCTCACTGCTTCTACCCTGTCTAGCCCCTTCATTATCTTATATGTCTCTGTAAGATCTCCCCTCAACCTTCTAAACTCTAATGGGTACAGACCCAGTCTACTCAATCTCTCCTCATAAGCCAACACCCTCATCTCCAGAATTAACCTGGTGAACCTTCTCTGTACCCCCTCCAAAGCTAATATACTCTTTCTTAAATAAGGGGATCAAAATTGTACACAGTGCCCTAAGTATGGCCTCACCAGTACCTTGTACAATTGCAGCACGACCTCCCTGCATTTGTATTCCATCCCCCTCGCGATAAAGGTCAACATTCTATTTCCATTCCATTCAAAGAGTAGGATTGTTGAGATGCTTCCTTGGGAGAATGACCCATCATACTCGCTCAATTTGCTTTCATCTCTGAAGGTAAGAGTGTTCATCCTTCTTTACTGCCTCTCCACCAATGTCCTTGTAATTAACTGTCAACCAGTCAGCAATGACTGCTGGTAACCATTGCAAGATGCTTCGGTCCAAAGGTGGACCATCTAACAGAGAACAGCATAACTGCCTTCTTGAATTGCTGCAGTCCACGTGCTGTGAGTTGGCCCACTATGCCGTTCAGGGGGGAATTCCAGGATTTTGACCCAGTCACTGTGAAGGAACAGCTATATATTTCCAAATCAGGATGGCGAGCAGCTTGGAGAGGAACTTGGTGTTCCCATACAACTGCTGCCCTTGTCTTCCTAGATGGAAGTAGTAGTGGGTTTGGAAGGTGCTGTCTAAGGATCTTTGGTGAATTGCTGCAGTGTATCTTGTAGATGGTACACACTGCTGCTACTGAGCATCGATGATGGAGGGGAAGGATATTTGGGGTGCCAATCAAGCGGGGCTGCTTCGTCCTGAATGGTGTCAAGCTTCTTGAGTGTTGTTGAAGGCAACATCCAAGCAAGTGGGAAGTGTTCCATCACACCCCTGACTTGTGTCCTTGTAGATGGTGGACAGGCTTTGGGAAGTCTGAAGGTGAGTTACTCACCGCAGCATTCCCAGCCAAATGCAACATGACAGCTTGCATCAAGATTAATAATGAAGTGGTTGAAAATAAATACTAAACATGATCACTCAATCATCCCCCTCATGAAGAACAAGATTTGAATCTTTCACACAAGGATTTCACCAGTCTCTCATCTGGTTTTTGTTTTATCCATTATATTTGGATAATATATGACAATTACACTTCTAGATTTTCAGAAAGTCATTGTTTCTTTGTTTGTCCTCTGAAGTTTGTTTTGGCAAGCACCTTCAACTGGAATTGCTGCCAGTGCCCTCAATGTACACTGACTGACATTCTCCATATTGACTTAGTAACTGTTTAATCAACCCTTGGTCAGCCTTACTGAGTTCTCCCTAGTGTGTGTTCCCTAGCGAAGGTTTACCAGGCTGATTCCTGGGACGGCAAGTCTGTCACATGAGGAGAGATTAAGTCGCTTAGGATTATATTCACTGGAGTTTAGAAAAGTGAGAGGTGGGGTCCGATACAAACTTTTAAAATTCTAGCAGGGTTAGACAGGGTGGATTGAGAAAGAATGTTCCTGATGGTGGGGGAGTCCGGAACTAGGGGTCATAGTTTGCAGATGAGGGGTAAACCTTTTAGAATTAAGGTAAGGGGAAAGCTTTCCTTGGTGTCACCGAGATAGCCCCAGGCCTATTTGAAAGCATCTGTTTATTAAGAAGTATGTGCTGGTTAGGTTGATTGGCCATGACCTTATTGAATGGCAGGGCAGGCTCGACGGGCTAGGTGACCTACTCCTGCTCCTATTTCTTACATTCTTCAGGATTGAGAAGGTTGTGTCCATCAGTATGGGTAGATTAACGTGCCCATTGGCCGGACTTTTACCAGTACGCCTGTCCTAATTCCGGGAGCGGGCGAGACTCGAAGAAAAGCATTATCCATTCGCCTCGGGCAGGATCGGACAGACGCCGGGAAGTCATTCCAGTAAAATTCCGCCCACTATTTCAAAAACAAACTCTTACCTTCCCAAGCTCAGAAAAACTGTCATTCTTGGTCACACATCAACCTAGGTGGCACGATGGCACAGTGGTTAGCACGGCTGCCCCACTGCGCCAGAGACCCAAGTTCAATTCCAGCCTCAGGTCACCATATATGAGGAGTTTGCATGTTCTCCCCGTTTCTGCATTGGTTTTCTCCGGGTGCTCCAGCTTCCTTCCACACTCCAAGGATGTGTAGGTTAGGGGATTGTCCACGCTGAATTAAAATCATAAAATAGAACTCCCAATCAGAAGGAAGCCATTTGGTCCATTAAGTCTGCACTGACTACAATTCCACCAGGCTCTATTTTCTTAACCCCATCTATTTACCCCGCTAGTCCCCCTAAAACCTAGGAGCAATTTAGCATTTATTTATTGCCCCTTAGCGTCCAAAGATGTGCCGGTTAGGTGGATTGGCCAAGCTAAACTGACCATTAGTGACTCAAGATGCATAGGTTAGATGGATTAGCCATGGTAAATGGGTGGATTTAAAAGGATAGGGGAGAGCGTCTCGGTAAAATACTCTGTTTTAGAGTTTAGACTCGGTGGATCAAATAGCCTCCTTCTGCACTGATTCTGTGATTTATGTTAATTTGAGCAACATTTAACCTTTTTGAAACTGCAATAATATTCCTACTTCTTGCGGTAATGAATTCCGCAGTCTCACCACTCTTTGTCTGAAGAAATGTCTCAAGTAGTCTACCCTGAATCCTCAGATTGTGACCACTAGTTCTGGACCCTCATCATCGGGAACATCCTCCCTGCATCTACCCTGTCTAGCCTTGTTAGAATTTTATAAGTCTCTATGAGATCCCCCCCGCATTCATCTGAACTCGAGTGAAAACAATCCTAACCTAGTCAATCTCTCCTCATATATCAGTCCCCCAACCCCAGAATCAGCCAAGTAAATCTTCACTGCACTCTCTCAAGAGCAAGAACATCCTTTCTCAGAAAAGAAGACCAAAACTGCACACAATACTCTCGACCCTGTATAATTGCAAAACACACCCCTGGTCCTGTATTCGAAACCTCTCATAAAGAAGGCCAACATGCCATTTGCCTTCTTTACTGCCTGCTGCACCTGGGTGCTTACCTTTAGCGACTGGTGTACGAGGACACCCAGGTCCCACTGCACATTCCACTCTCCCAAGTTACAGCCATTCAGGTAGAAATCTGCCTTCTTATTTTTGCTTCCCAAGTGAATAACTTCACATTTATCCAAATTATACTGCGTCTGCCATTGATCATCCAATCTATCCAGATCATTCTGAACGGTCTCCGCACCTTCGTCATAGTTTACCCTCCCACCCAACTTGGTATCATCTGCAAACTTTGAGATGTTACATTTTGTTCCCTCATTCAAATCATTATTGTAAATAGCTGGTGTCCCAGCACCGATCCCTGTGGCACCCCACTATTTACTGCCTGCAAATTTGAAAAGTACCCATTAATTCCTACTCTTTGTTTCTCCTCTGTCAACCAGTTTTTCATGCATCTCAATACATTTCCCCCTATCCCGTGTGCTTTAATCTTGCATAATAATCTCTTGTGCAGGATTTTGTCAAATGTTTTCTGAAATATACCAGATATATCACATCGGCTGGTTCCCCTTTTGTCAATTCTGCTCGTTGCATCTTCAAAGAATTTCAACAGATTTGTCAAGCATGATTTCTCCTTCATAAACTCATGCTGACTCAGATCATGCCACTGTTTTCTAATGCTCTGCTATAAAGTCTTTAATAATGGATTCAAGCATTTTCCCCACTACCGATGCTAAGCTTACCAGTCTATAATTCCCCGTTTTCTCTCTATCTACCTTTTTGAATATTGGAATGACGTTCGCTACCCTCCAATCTGCAGGGATTGTTCCAGAGTTTTTAAAGAATCCTGAAAGATGACCATCAATGCATCCAGTATTTCTAAAGCCATTTTCTTAAGTACTTGGGATATAGATTATCTAGCCCTGGGGATTTATCCGTCTTCAACTCCATCAATTTTCCCAGTACAATTTATCATCCATTATTGATCTCCCTCACTTCTTCCCTCTCACTAAATCTTGCATTCTCCAACATTTCGGCATTTGACTTGTGTCCTCTTTTGTGAAGGCAGAACTAAAATGGGTATTCAATTCTTAGCCCTATTATACATTCCTCTGTTTCTGTCTTCAGGGGACTTATATTTGTCTTACCAACCTCTTTCTCTTCATGTATCTATAGAAATTCTTAATGTCAGTCTTTGTGTTCCCTGCAAGTTTACTTTTGTACTGTATTTTCCCCTCCTCAATTAATTCCTTGGTCCTTCTTTGCTGAATTCTAAACTTCTCCTGATCTTCAGACCTATTATTTTTCTTGGCCAATCTGTATGCTTCTTCTGTAGATCAATACTCTTTATAATTTCCTTTCTAAGCCACAGAATGGTCCTCTTACCAGTTTTGCTTTTGTGCCAGACAGGAATAAACAGTTGTTACAGATCCCCCATATATCCCTTGAATATTTGCCATTGCCTGTCCACTGTCATCCCTTTCAGTAACTCTCCCCAATCTATCACGGCCAACTCATGTCTCAATTCCTCTTAGTTTCCTTTAGAAACAGGGTTACGCAGGGTAGATTCAGAAAGAATGTTCCTAATAGTAGGGAAGTCCAGAACTAGAAATCATAATTTGAGGATAAAGGGTAAACGTTTTAGAACTGAGGTGAGGAGAAATTTCTTCACCCAGAAGTTGGTGAATGAGTGGAACTCACTGGAAAGTAGTTGAGGCCAAAACGCTGTCTGATTTCAAGAAGAAATTAGATATAACTCTTGGGGATAAAGAGATCGAGGGATATGGGAGGAAGTTAGGATCAGGATATTGAATTTGATGATCAGCCATGATCAGAATGAATAGCGGAGCAGGCTCAGAGGACTGAATGACCTACTCCTTCTTTGAGTTTCTATGTTCCAATGAAGTATACATGAAGTTAACATGAAGTAAAATACAGCGCTAAAAATAACAGCTCAATGGCTGAAGGCTACACCTCCCCTTAGTCACGCTTTATTTGGATTGTTTTCCTCAGGGAACTGTATCCTTTTGTTTTGAGCAATGTCTAAGTGTTATTGGAGAGTTGGTTGGCTGGACAGCCAGTTTGTGAGACGGAGCGAAGCCCCCCAACGACGTGAGTTCAATTCCCATGCTGGCTGAGGTAACTCATGAAGGCCCCGCCTTCTCAACCTTGCCCCTTGCCTAAGGTATGGTGACCCTCAGGTTAAATCACCATCAATCTGGAGAAAAACTCTTTGACAGAATGGAAGACTGGATTGATAAAGTAACGGGTCAGAATTGAACTGGGGTATGTGGCGCTGTGAGACGGCAGTGTTAACCACTGTGCCACCATGCTGCCCCAAGGGAAGGGAAAATTAATGTTGACCGCTGTCAGATGATCATTTGCTTAAATGTGTGGACATTGGGCTTGAATCCAACTGTTCCTCATTTCTATAGATTGCCAAGTCTTGCCATATTAGCTCATACCTATGGAAAGCATTTCACAAAGCACACATCATTACTATCAAGAACAGAAGCAAGAAAAAGTGATCAAATTGAGAGAAAACTTTTAAACTTAAAATAATTCTTTCGATGTTAACCTCATGTGCTGCGTTATCACTCTGATCTTTACAGCATTTTTTGACATCGCTAGCCTTGATCATTCGAGAGGTGCTTTCCTAACATTGGCTAAACGTTATCATCCGAACTTTATCAGGGCCAGAGCTTCTGTGAATGCAGGGTTGTTAACTTCAGTCAGGCACGCAATTAGCAAAACTGGCTCCACCACATTGGTGTTCCTTGAACAGCAGAGGAACAAAACATTGTTAGTTTAAATTTGAGCCAAGCAGCTACATAATTTAACCTATCACAAGATACCCATCACTTCAAATGCTTCATTTTCAGAACCTATTTAGTTTTGGAACTGAGGTGAGGAGAAATTTCTTCACCCAGAGAATATTGAATATGTGGAATTTATTACCACAGAACGTAGTTGAGGCCAAAATATTGTGTGATTTCAAGAAGAAATTAGACATAGCTTTTGGGGCTAAAAGGATCAAAGGATATGGAGGGAAGGGGGAATCAGGATGCTGAATTTGATGATCAGCCATGATCAAAATGAATAGTGCACCAGGTTCGAAGGGCTGAATGGCCTACTTCTGGTTTAAGTTTTTATGTTTCAAAATTTTACTTGACCTATAACCCACTTCCATTATGGTGACAGTGGCACAGAGGTTAGCACTGCTGCCTCACAGCGCCAGGGATCCGGCTTCGATTCTAACCTCGGGTCACTCTGTGGGGAGTTTGCACATTCTCCCTGTATCTGTGTGGATTTCCTTTGGGTGCTCCGGTTTCCTCCCACAGTCCAAAGACGTGCCCATCATGTTGATTGGCCTTGCTTAAATTGTCTCTTAGTGTCAGGGGAACAAGGAGGGTAAATATGTGGGGGCACGGGGATGGGACCTGGATGGGATTGTTGATGGTGTAGGCTGAATGGGTCAAATGGTCTCCTTCTGCATTGTAGATTCTGTGCTCCTAAATTGCTCTTGGGGTTAAAGGGATCAAGGTATGTGGTGGGGGGTGGAGGGTGGGGGGAAGAGAAATCAGGATATTGAATTTGATGATCAGCCACGATCAAAATGAATGGCAGAGCAGGCTCCAAGCGTCCAAGCCAGGAATTGAACCCAGGTCCCTGGTGTTGTGAAGAAGCAGCGCTAACCATTGTGCCACCATGGCACCGTGCTGCCCATGCCTATTTACTCTTTAGTAAGTGCTCTTACTGCTTGTCTCTGGCCCTATCTTGCGTGTAGCAAAACAATCCGTATCTACAATCGGTTTACTGGAAAGGGGGAAAAAAAGGTGCCAGATAAATTGGTGCCAAGCGCATTCACAGTGCTTATTCTCGCCTCCTGTGGCCATACGCGGTACTGCAGTGGGAATTTACCCAGAAACAAAGTAGGGCATTGAAAGATCAGGCAATCTTTGGGGATCATTTTTGGTAAAACATTTTTCAACATGCCGTGTCCCACCTGCTGGTTGCTACACCACCCTCGCCACTTTGTAAAACACTGATTTAGACAGACGCAGAGTCATCTAGTCCTGAAACATTGGCTCTATTTTCTCTCTGCATAGATGCTCTCAGAGCTGCTCAGTTTGTTCCAGCATTTACTGTTTTTCTTTCAGATTCCAGCATCTGTATTATTGTTGTCAACCTGCGTACAAACAATACTCGGCACTAAGAGTACTCGGACTTCCAAGCTTTAATTACTTGTGCACAATACAGTGCAAAGCATTGCAGGGTGTTCTGTCGATTCATACAGAAAATGTAACAGTTATAGTTCACTGTATTCTGCCCTTTGGAGTCAAAAGGGTTTTATGTTCATCCTGTGGCCAAGGGTTGGGAACACAGTGTTTATGGGAACTAACAAAGGTTTAGATTAGTCACTTTATCCTGAATGTGCAAGTGTTAATAAAAATTTAATAGAAGTTTGATAAAAGTTAATAGAAGTTTATAAAATTATGAGGGGTGTGGGAAGGGTGAATAGTTGGAAGATTTTTCCCAGGGAAGAAATGACAATTACAGGAACCATAAGTTCAAGGTAAGGGGGGAAAGGTTTAATAGAGATGAGCGGGTGAAGTTTTTTACACAGAGGGCAGTGGGTGCCTGAAATGCACTGCCAAGTGAGGTGGTTGAAGCAGACACATTAGTGACATTTAAGACTTATCTGGATAGACACATGAATAGGTGGGGTATAGGGGGATACAAGTGGCTAGTCTAGATAGGACAACGCGATTGGCATAGACTTGATGGGCTGAAGGGCCTGTTCCTGTGTTGTATTGTTCTTTGTTCTTTGTAAACAGGTCGATCTTGGATAGACTAGCATGGATTCAGTAAGGCATGTTTTTCAATCCATTGCATCGCTAGGCAAAGCGATTCCTTCCTACTAAAATATCCTCCTCATCTTCAGGTACCAGCATGTTTGATTTGAAAACTGCTGCAAAAATTCAAATTCTTGCAATGATCATAAAATTAACACAAGTGTAAAATCCAGTTAAGATCACACCCCCATTAATCACACAACTACCATGTTTAGGGGAGGCGATAGCTTAGTGGTATTATTGCTGGATTATTAATCCAGAAACTCAGCTAATGTCCTGGGGACTGGGGCTCGAATCCCGCCACGGCAGGAATTAAGAATCTACTGATGACCACGAAACCACTGTCGATTGTTTGGGAAAATCCACCCGGCTCACTAACATCCTGTAGGGAAGGAAATCTGCCGTCCTTACCTGGTCTGACCTACGTGTGACTCCACAGCTATAGAAATGTGGTTGACTCTCAGCTGACCTCTGAACAAGGGGAAAGTAGGGATGGGCGGCAATAAATGCTGGCCAGCCAGCGACCCCCTGTGTCCCGTGAAAAAAAAAATACATTTTAAACAGAGGTAAAACTGACAGGGTTGCTTCACATTTTACATAAGTGCGGCCAGACAGGGCGATTTCTTTTTGGAGTTCTCTTTTTTAAGTGAATGTTCCCTGGGACATTGTGTTGGCTTAATGCTTGGTGGCTGCAAAGAAGCTAAATATTGCCACATGTGGATGCGCTAAGCAAACATTATTGATTAGTTCCCTAAACCATGTGCCAGGTGTTTATTCTACTGTTGACCCCATTTTGGCTCACGGCCATTTTGTCGTCAACGCAGTTCACCAGCCAGCCGGGGAGTCAAAAGATTTCTGTAATAAGAAAAGAAAGAATGAGATGTTTGCAATGTGGTGCTGGTTAAGCGGTACGAATAAGTCATCCCGTGCTCCTGAAATCCTCTTAAAATAAGGCAACAGCCCTGTACGCAGTTTGCTACCTGCTACTTGGAGAGAAGACAACTGGGAAATCACTTTTTCTTTTTAAAAAAAAATAGAAAAAGCTTCTTAGCAAAATGTACAAGTCAGTGGGTAAGATGCTTTTCTTTGGGGGGGGGGTGGGGAGGTAGGGAGTGGGGTTGGGGGAAATAAGGGTGGGGATTATTCACAGTTAACGCGCGGTTTCTGTGCCAGAGCCTGTGATGGGATTTCTACATTATTGCGCTCACGTTGTGTGTGATTTTTCTGCTACACCTTCCCACTGTTTCGCTGTATTTGCCTAAGATAACAATCCCTTCAGTTACGCTGGCTCATGAAAATTTCATAGATCTGAAACGAGAGGTGGGGAGGGGGAAAAGAACTTCCAGAAACATGACATTGTGCTAAATTGTGCTTACAAAAACTATTCAGAGACACAATGGCGGGATTTTACGCCCCCGAAACTGTAAAATCCCGCCCGATAGGTCTTCCCACGCTGCGCGCCCCCTCGCCCACTCTGATTCGTGCGGCGGGCGGGCCAGTATTTTTTTTCAGCCAAGAATTTGGAATAAATCCTTTCCTAAGAGCTCCATCCATTTCTTTCTACAGCGGAAGAATCATTTTCAGTCTAAACAAACCTTCTTTCTAATATCTGCTGTAGAAAGCAAGTAGAAAACTAAAATGAAATATGCATTGTATATAATACGCAGAGTTGTTTCACACATTTTTCCCTGGCTGAATTTCAACTTGAATTCCACCTCCCTCCCCCCCCCCGCTAACCATCTCATTGGATACGGTCGCTGACTGGCTGAGGGCCACGAGCCACTAACCCTGCCGTTCGATCCAGCTGCCATTTTGTATATGTTTATTTGCGGCGGCCATTTTGTACCAGCACCTCCTGACAAGCAGCAATGAGATGGATGGTCTGTTAATCTGGTCCATGTCCGGTGGCCTTAGATGAGCCTTTACCAAAGGTTGGCCAATTTGAACAACCATACAAACAGGCTCTCGATAACTATATCATCCAATATTATTAATTTTAAAGGTGATTCAAACCGGTAGAATTGGTGGCAATGTCTTAGAAACAGTGCAGAAACAGGCCATTTGGCCCATCGTGTCTGCACCAACCACAATCCCATCCAGATCCTACCCCCCTATATTTACCTGCTAATCCCTCTAACCTACACATCTCAGGACGCTAAGGGGCAATTTAGCATGACCAATCAACCTAACCCACACATCTCTGGACTGTGGAAGGAAAGCCAAGGAAACCTACGCAGACACGAGGAGAATGTGCAAACTCCACACAGACTGTGCCTAAGCCCGGAATCGAACCCAGGTCCCTCGAGCTGTAAAGCAGCAGTGCTGACCACTGTGCTGTCATGCCACCCTTTTTATAGTACCTGCCAGGAGGATAATTATTGTTCATCTTGGATTGCATGTAATGTGGAATCTGGAAAATATAAATTCTGGATTACCCTTTGATAGAAACTGAAAAATCCCCTATTCAGCAAAGCCCTAAATGTAGAATTTATTTATTAGTGACACAAGTAGGCTTACATTAACACTGCAATGAAGTTACTGTGAAAATCCTCTAGTTGCCACACTCCAGCGCTTGTGCGGGTACACCGAGGGAGAATTTAGCTCGGCCAACGCACCTAACCAGCATGTCTTTCGGACTGTGGGAGGAAACTGGAGCACCCGGAGGAAACCCACGCAGGCACAAGGAGATTCCGCACAGGCAGCGATCCAAGCTGTGAATCGAACCAGGGTCTCTAGCGCTGTGAGGCTAACAACTGTGCCACAGTGCCACTCCTACAAGGGATATTTTAACCTCAGGATGCACTACCAGTTCTTATAGTCTCAATGGATTTATGCAAGTTACACTCAGCAATGGAATAATACATTGCATCCAAAGATGTGTGGGTTAGGTTGATTGGCCAAAAAAAATTGAGTTTCATGGTAACACAGTTGTTAGAACTGCTGCCTCAGAATGCCAGGATCAATTCAGCCTCGGGTGACTGCCTGTGTGGATTTTGCCCATTCTCCCCCGTGTCTGATCACCTCCAGGTACTCTGGTTTCCTCCCACAGTCCAAAGATGTGCGGGTTAGGCACACACACATGCTAAATTGCCCTTAGCATCGGGGGAAAGTAGTTAGGGTAAATGTATGGGGCAATGGGGTTAGGGCCTGGGTGGGATTATGGTCAATGTAGACTCAATGGGCCGAATGGCCTCTTTCTGCGCTCTAGGATGCTATGATAAATTGCCCCTTAGTGCCCCGGAATGTGTAGGTTAGAGGGATTATCAGGGTAAACGTGTTGGGTTGTGGGAAAAGGGCCTGGGTTAGGATTGTTGTCGGTGCAGGCTCGATGGGCCAAATGGCCTCCTTCTGCCTTGTAGGGTTTCTATGATTTCTACATGGTCTTCTCCAAAACGATACGACTAGAATGAAAACATTCTCTTGATACGAATGTGTTACATTCTCTGACTGCACACACTGTTTTTTTTCAGAATTTTGCCTTGTATCGGTTATTGTTGGTTTATGGTACATCCCATTGAGGACAGGATCGCAGCTAACTACAGAGGAAGAGCCAGAGAATGAAAGTTTCCACTGTCCCCGTGTGTGCACCTGCGTTTTCGATGACTACAGCGAGGAACTAAATGTCTACTGCAGTTCTCGCCAACTTACCAGCATCCCAAATGATCTACCGGTCAACGCTAAGGCTGTTTGGTTCGACTCAAATAACTTTACTGTTCTTCGATCCCACACTTTCAGGAACCTGTCTAACCTGGACTTCTTGAACCTGGAGAACAGCCACATAGTTAGTGTTGAGCCGCATGCTTTCTACGGTTTGAAATTGCTAGTCCACCTGCATTTGGAAAGGAATAAATTGAAATACTTGGTACCAAATGCATTCCTCCACACTCCATCCCTCGGCGCACTTAGTCTCAATAACAACAACTTTGGGAAATTTGAAGAGGGGCTGTTTTCCGGCCTCTCAAACCTCTGGTACCTCAATCTGGGATGGAACAATCTGGTGGTTTTGCCTGCGACGGGCTTTCGTGACTTACTGAAGCTAAAAGAGCTTATCCTGGCGGGCAACAGATTAACTTACCTGCAGTCTCAACTGTTTATAAGCCTGACAGAGCTGAGGGAACTCGACTTGTCAGGGAATCTGTTGAGAATCATCAAGGGGAACATCTTTGTGAAGCTGCAAAAGCTCCAGAAGCTGTACCTGAGTTGCAACCAGATCAGCACCATCGTACCCCGGGCTTTTATGGGAATGAAATCTCTCAGGTGGTTAGACTTGTCCAACAACCGCATCGCCATGTTACATGAGGAAACCTTCTCTGGACTTGTAAACCTCCACGTGCTTCGACTGGTCAACAACTCCATCACAACACTAAGGCACAGGACATTCCAAGAACTCCAGTTTCTGGAGGAACTCCAGTTTGGGTACAACAAGATCAAGAGCCTTTCCGAAAACATTTTTGACGGCTTGGTACAGCTGGAAGTGCTGACGCTAAACAACAATCAGATTCACGAGATCAAACCAGGGGCCTTTGTTGGCCTTCGCGAGGTGGCTGTACTCAATCTCTCCAGCAACTCCCTGACGAACTTGCCTGATCGCACATTTAAAGGCCTCCTCAATCTTCACAGCCTGCACTTGGAAAACAACGCAGTCACCAGAATGCAACCCAACACGTTCTCCGGATTGTTCTACCTGCGACGGCTCTTTCTGCAAAACAATCACATTTCGGTGATCGATAACCAGAGCCTCAGTGACTTGAAAGAGCTTTTGGAACTGGATTTCAGGCACAACAAACTCACGCAGCTCTCTTTTCAGGCTTTCACCGGCGTACCCAATCTGGAGTATCTTCTGCTGAAGTGCAATGAACTCCGGTACATTTCTGATAACACCTTCCAACCTCTTCAACGTCTCTCTTGGCTTGATCTATCAGAGAACTCCATTGAGCTTTTCCACAATTATGCTCTCATGCCGTTGACCAAGTTAAAGTACCTGAACCTGAAGGGCAACTCGTTAAAGCATTTCCCGCCACAGTTTTTGCAGCAGGCATCACAGTTGGAGCAACTGCTGTTGGAGGGTAACAATTGGCATTGTGACTGCTTACTCAAGTCCCTGAGGGATTACTGCCTAAAGAACCCTCATGTAGTTCCTCGTTATTTTGAATCTGCGGCAGAAGGGGATGAAATTCACAGTGTCGTGTACACCTACAACAACATCACCTGCGCAAGCCCACAGGCCATTGCTAGTACAGATCTGAGAGACGTCAGCGAGGACTATTTTGGTCATTGTTAAAGTCAACTGCAATATGGATTCCAGCAATCATCGCATGCATATTGTTAAATGCTGTGGTATTTGAACCGTGACAACTCGCTGTAATTTGCATATGGAGTTATGACTTATCCAAGTGAAATTAAGGCTAGAAGTGCCTATTTGTTTTGGAATGCAATGTTCCCAGTCTAATTTGCCGATAATAGGATGATTCTTGCTGGTTTATTAAGCATATATCAGTACATTTATCACAGTAGTTTCAGAAACAAGGCTTGGCTGATCATATTAAAATCACAGCGGTTAAACCAACTGGTGCATAAGGTTGTGTGAACAGAGTAAAATATCTACACTTTATCACAGAAAACAAAAATCGCTTCCAGAGTAAATTACTTATGTGTTTCTGCTTCAACTAACACATTTGATCTGATTTATTATTGTCACATTTATTACCACACAGTGAAAAGTATTGCTTCTTGCACGCTATACAGACAAAGCATACCGTTCAAAGAGAAGGAAAAGAGAGGGTGCAGAAGAATGTGTTACAGTCATAGCTTGGGTGTAAAGAAAGATCAACTTGGCGTGAGGTAGGTCCATTCAAAAGTCTGAAGGCAGCAGAGAAGATGTTGTTCTTGAGTCGGTTGGTACGTGACCTCAGGCTTTTATATCTTTTTCCCAATGGAAGAATTTGGAAGAGAGAATGTCTGGGATGCCTGGGGTCCTTGATTACTCTGGCTTTTTTCCAAGGCAGTGGGAAGTTTAGACAGATGGGAGGCTGGTTTGTGTGATGGACTGGGCTGCGTTCTCGATACTGGGGTTAGCGGAGAGGATAATTTTAGAAATATGAGCAACCAAACAAATTGTACTGAATAAGTATAACTGAGAAATAATACCTCAAGCTGGACTTGTGCCCCAGTGATGAATTCATGGATTGATTTATTTCAACACAATGGCTCATAAAGTATAATTTATGATTTTACCCTTCCTTCAGAGAAATACACCTAATTTCTACAGTGATTCCCCCAGAACGTCATGATTGAAAACAAAATATAGGACACAAAGGAATATGATAAATTAATGCACTTTGATTTGATTTATTATTGTCACATGTATTAATATACAGTGAAAAGTATTGTTTCTTGTGTGCTCGGCAGACAGAGCATACCATAAATTAAGAAGAGAAATTGTATCCTTATTAATACAATGGCACAGTGATTAGCTCTGCAGCCTCATAGCACCAGGAACCCGGGTTCTATTCCTGGCTTGGGTCACTTGAGAGAATAAGGTTTACAAGATTATGATAGGCTTGAATAGAATGGGTAGTTAGAGTCTTTTTCCCAAGATTGAGAATTATTTGGGGGCATTGGGGGAAAGTTTAAGAGACGTAAGGGACAATTTTTTTCACACAGAGGGTGGTGAATGCCAGGAGTGCACTTCTGAACGAGGCGATGGAAGAAGATTCTATAACGATGTTGAAAAAGGAATCTGGATTGACACCTGAATAGGCAAAGAATAGAGATATGGATCACGTAGAGGCAAGAAAATATTAGAGAGGCATTTGTGCTGGCATGGACTTGGTGGGACAAAGGGCCTATTGTGTTGTTCTTTGTTCACTGACTGTGCACAGTTTGTACATTCTCCCTGTGTCTATGTGGGTTTCCTCTGGGTGCTGCAGTTTCCTCCCACAGTCCAAAGGATGTGCTGGTTAAATGCATTGGCCATGCTAAATTCTCTCTTAGTCTACCAGATCAGGCGCCAGGGTGTGTGGTGACTAGGGGATTTTCACATTAACTCCATTGCAGTGTAAACGTAAGCCGATTTGTGACTAACAAAGTAAAACAAAAATCACTTAATTCATGTCCCAAAGGAAGTGTAGTCTGCTATCCAATGATTGCAAGATGCTTGTTGAATATAATTTATGTAGTGCACGCTAACAAGAAGCATAGTAAAGATGCTGGATTTCTGTTTGAACAAGTGGATACTGGGGTCAAAGTGCTTTGCTGTTAAACTTCGAATTAAGAGTCCACAAGGCTTGTTTTGATACAAATAAGGCTCTAAATTATTATTTTTTGCAGCAGAAGTTGGAGTATCTCTTCCCCTATTTAATTAGCACAGTCAATGCACCTAAACAAGACATCTTTCAGACTGTGGGAGGAAAC
>JAGIQG010000275.1:0-44342 GCA_024679065.1 Sphyrna mokarran
GTGGTGAGATCAGAAAATTTGCTGATGACACTAAGATGCTTGGATTGGCGGGTACAGAGGAGCAGTGCCAGACAATACAACAGGACATAGATAGGTTGGTAGACTGGGCAGATAGATGGCAAATGGAATTTAATCCGGGCCTTAAATGTGAGGTGATGCTTTTTGGCCTGGAAAAATGTAGAAAGAGAGTTATAGGATAAAAGGTAAAACTCATTCGAGTATAGAGACAGCAGAGAGACTTGGGGGTGCAGGTTCACAAGTCTCTGAAGCTGTCTTCACAGGTGGAGAAGGATAAAGAAAAGCGTATAGTATGTTAGCTTTCATAGGAAAAGGGGATAGGAATCCCAGAGTAGGAGTTTGTGTTGCAATTGTTTAGAACGTTGGTTAGGCCTCACTTGGAATACTGCGTCCAGTCGAGTCGCCGTCCGTACTATTGGAAGGATGTGGAGTCCTTGGAGAGAGTGCAGAGGAGGTTTACCAGGATGCGCCTGGTATGGAAGGGCTGTCTTATGAGGAACGATTAAATAGACTGGGGTTGTTTTCCCTTGAAAGACGTCGGCTTAGAGGGGATCTAATAGAGGTGTATAAGATTATAAGGGGTATCGATAGAGTAAATGGTGGTAAACTTTTTCCACCTTCAGAAATGGATAGGACGAGGGGTCATGGCCTTAGGGTGAGGGGGGCTATGTATAAGACGAATATTAGAGGGCAGTTTTTCACACAAAGGGTAGTAGGGGTGTGGAATGCACTGCCGAGTAAGGTGGTGGGAGCAGGCACGCTAGGGCTGTTTAAGGGTCTCTTGGACAGCCACATGAGCGTTACGCAGATAGAGGGATATAGTAGGACTGTTTAACAATGGCTTTTTTTTCCACAGGTAATTTGGTCCATACTTGACCAACAAGGAGCATGCATTCGGCAGGTGGTGCAGGGACAGCTCTTGGATGTTGATTCATGGGTTGCCTGGTGCTTCATGTCGTAAATGAGTGCTTTATCTGGACCATCTGAAGGGCACCATGACAGCTCAGTGACTATGCTGTAAGCTATGCAGACACTTGGAATTGGGCCGGTGTCTGCGAGAGTTTGCGCGTTCTCCCTGTGGTTGCGTGGGTTTTCTCCGGGCGCTCCGGTTTCCTCCCACATCCCAAAAAATTCGCTTTTAGGCTGATTGGGAAACAAATTGTCCCTACATTGAGACTCTTCCATATTAGGAATAACCTAAAATTAGAAAAGGATAATGGAATTGTTACTATATAGTTATGACGGCAGCGCAGGCTCGTTGGGCCGAAGGGCCTGTTTCCCGTGCTGTGTTGTTCTAAAAAAAAACTTTGCTGTAGACTGGTGTCATGTCAAGGCCATTCTCTCTAAACACGGCTGACTTGCTCCCTATTCAGTGAACCAGATTTATTATATAAAAATGGACAAAAGAATTATGGTCATCGTTACGTTTTTAATTCGAGGCTATAATTCAATTCAATCTGTCGTTATGGGTTCTAAACTGCGTTTTGGGTCGTTGGATCCCTTGTGCAGTGACAACACCATTGCACAATTCCTGTTGGTAACATCCTCAAATTACTTTAGAGAGGAGTATTTTACTTACCAAAGGCATTTTAACTCTGCTGAATTTGATTATATATTCATGCTTTCCGTTATAAGGTTATTTCTCCCAAAATCTAACATTTTTCTTATTACTGACGGTTAACAGTTCTTAATTTATTGTTTTCTCTCAACTTCCTTTCTTCTAAACAGGTTTAAATTTTCAACTACAGAATGGTTAAGCTCAGCTGCCTGGATGGCTAGTTTATGGTGCAGGCCAATACTAACAATGTAACGCTAATCCCTGTACTGGCTGGCGTTAGTTATAAAAGTCGGCTTTATCCTTGCACTTTGTGTGAGATTTCGTGATGCTCAGGTTAAATCATCATGGTCAACACTCTTGCTCTTGGGGAGACCAACCTATGGTCATCTGTGACAATGGTGATATTGGCTTTATTTTTTTTTCAAAATGACCACCAATGAATCCATCTTCTTAAAAGCCAATTCTTTGAACACTTGGAATGTAGATAATCAGTTTGGGGATTTTAAAACTGCTAGTCTCGTTAATTTATCCGCTGCACCATTTTTAGGGATATGGATATCCTTCAGTTCGTCAGTCGGATTTGTCCTTTGGGTCACTATTAATTTTATTACATTTCTTGGCTTTTCCCTTCTGAAAACAGACACAAATTGAATCTCTGCCATTGTTCCTGCTCCATTGCAACTTATCTATGCTAATAATGGAGAAATGTTACCCTTGCTAATATTATCTTTTCTCATTCCTACAGAAGTTTACACAGTGAATCGTCACGCTTCTCACCAGCTCACTTTCAAATTCCATTCTCACTTTCTTGATCAATTCCTTTGTGCAGTTTTGTTGAATTCATTAACTCACTATAGTGACGCTGAGTTTGTGGAGTTGGAATTTGTTGTAATAAAGATGTAAAAAGAAAACAAGAATTTAGAGGAGGAAGAGTGGCATGGTACCTTAAAAAAGCCAGTGTCTTGTTTCAGTGCTTGGAAGTTTAAAATATGAAATACATACAGCGTTAATGCTGAAACCGTTGCATCAAAAGTTCAAGTAGTAGCCAACCAGTTTTCTTTTAGTTTAGCCCAATCAATTCAGAACAGACACCCAGTTTTCTGGAGTGTATAAAATTATATTAGACAGTTTTGACAACATCAGATTAATCACATTTTTTGAAGATTCGTAGGTAATCACAGTATAGAAGAGAATGCAGGAGGGAAGACAGGCGAGTAACAGAAGAACTGCCATCTCTCAAGTCGCACAATGGAGAGAACAGTGTAAACTGTTCCAGCATCTCAAAAGAGAGCACACTGTCTAATGAGAAACTATATCAAATCAGAGAGAACTTACCGGCAGAGGAATCAACAGAGGAACACTAAATGATTCCAAAAGCCATAAACCTGGTTGTAATTTTGAGATTGATTCAACTGTATTATAATGATCTTGTTATTGATGAAGGAATATTGCACGTATTTGAACAGCATTCCGTTAGATTCGGTATGCTGTTTTTTGGTTCAGTTACTCTGTTCAGTAAATAAGTACATTTTTAAGTGTTTTACAGTATTTATTTTCGTTTACCACTAAACGTTACAGAAAAACAGTTCAAACAATTCCACACACTTTTGACAGATTACAAGGTGGGAGATTACTCTTTGAAAGATTCAGCATTGTTTCTCAAAAGAATGGGAGGTGGAGGGGAGCCAGTCAACCTCCGCATTGTAATACTAGACTTGTTCTGTTTCTGGACAATTATAACACCGAAGGTATAGATAGTTGCGGTGGTGTTGGGTGGGGTGGGTTGGGGTGCTTGCGATGTTTATGCCATTGAATGTCAAAATCATAACGTTTTCCATTAATTTGTCTACAACTTAGGATTGTTTTATCCTTTGTTTGAGGGACAGTTTTCTTGAATTTTGTACGATACATAACTGTGAGTTGAAATAACAACTGCACCAGGGCCCGTTGAGCAATGGATACCAGAAGTCCATGATTGGGTGCTGCATTTCAAACAGACACATGGATTTCACCCGTAGCACTTTGTCTGCACCTTCTACCTAAAGAAACTCAGCCAAGGCATCTTCGAGGAGAACAAGAACAAGAACAAGCCCTATTGCAATGCTTGTTTTATCAAATTCTTCCTTTTAAAATGGACGTGAGCTGATGAAGCGTCACCAAGTCATGCACTACCCAGTCAATGGTGAAAGATTCTGTAACCTGCCAAAATGCTCAAAAGCTAGTTATCCAAGAACGTGAGTAGAAGCTAAACTATTAATCATGCTAAGATTCAATTGTCTGCTTAACAGACATGTTATTGCTGAATTGACATTCAATCAAAAAACATAGAAAGAGGATGCATCAGGCCCATCAAATCAGACCGCCGTTCACGAATAATCTGATCTGATAGCTCTCAGTTGCACTTGCCCACGGTATTCCTATAAAATTTCAGTCCCTTGCTCGTTAAATTCTGCCTATCTCGGCCTTGAGCATACTTAACTACCCATCCTCTACATCTCTCTGTGGGGGAAAAAATAATCCACAGATTCACTATCTGAGAGAATAATTTCCCCTTCAGTTCTGTCTCGTGTGGGTAATCTTTACTTTTAGAATATGCTTTTTAGTTCTGGACTTTCCCTAAGAAGAACAGTGTCTCAGCATTTACAATACCAAGACTCCTCAGAATCTCATGTCTCAATAAATCTCTCGTCATTTGTTAAACTTTGAAGTTTTGAGGGTTTGAAGTTGGATAAGTCCCCTGGGCCGGACGGGATTGAGGGTTTGAAGTTGGATAAGTCCCCTGGGCCGGACGGGATTGAGGGTTTGAAGTTGGATAAGTCCCCTGGGCCGGACGGGATTTACCCTAGGATTCTCTGGGAGGCAAGAGAGGAGATTGCAGAGCCTCTGGCTCTGATCTTCAGGTCCTCGTTGGTTAAGGGTGTGGTTCCGGAGGACTGGAGGATAGCGAATGTGGTCCCATTGTTTAAGAAGGGGAAGAGAGACCTTCCTGGGAATTATAGGCCAGTGAGTCTTACTTCTGTTGTGGGCAAGGTATTGGAGAGAATTATTAGGGATAGGATTTATAGTTATTTAGAGAGAAATGAATTGATTGGGGATAGTCAGCCTGGTTTCGTGAAGGGTAGGTCATGCCTTACTAACCTCATTGAGTTTTTTGAGAAAGTGACCAGAGAGGTGGATGGGGGTAAGGCGGTTGATGTAGTATATATGGACTTTAGTAAGGCGTTTGATAAGGTGGCTCATGGAAGACTTCTACAGAAAATGCAGATGTGTGGAATAGAGGGGGATTTAGCTAATTGGATTAGGAATTGGCTGGCAGATAGAAGACAGAGGGTGGTGGTTGATGGGAGATATTCATCGTGGAGTTCGGTGACGAGTGGTGTGCCTCCGGGGTCTGTTTTGGGGCCCCTGCTGTTTGTAATTTTTATAAATGATCTGGATGAGGGGATTGAGGGATGGATCAGTAAATTTGCAGAGGATACTAAAGTTGGTGGTGTGGTAGATAGTGAAGAGGGGTGTTTTAGTTTACAGAGTGACTTGGACAAGTTGCAGAGCTGGTCCGAGAGGTGGCAAATGGAGTTTAATGTGGAAAAGTGTGAGGTAATGCACTTTGGCAGGAACAATAAATGTGTAGAGTATCGGGCTAATGGTAGGGCTCTTAATAGTGTTGAGGAACAGAAGGATCTTGGTGTATGTGTCAATAGATCCCTGAAAGTAGGCAGTCAAGTGGATAAAGTTGTTAAGAAGGCATATGGAGTCTTAGCTTTTATTGGTAGGGGGATTGAATTTAGGAGCCGCCGCATCATGTTGCAACTGTACAAAACTCTAGTGCGGCCGCACTTGGAGTATTGTGTGCAGTTCTGGTCCCCACATTATAAGAAAGATGTGGAGGCATTGGAGAGGGTACAGAGAGGTTTACCAGGATGTTGCCTGGTATGGAGGGCAGGTCCTATGAAGAGAGGTTGAAGGATTTGAGGTTGTTTTCGTTAGAAAGGAGGCGGCTAAGTGGGGATCTTATTGAAGCATATAAGATGATTAGAGGTTTAGATAGGGTGGACAGTGATAGCCTTTGTCCTAGGATGGAGAAAGCTAGCACGAGGGGACACAGCTTTAAATTAAGGGGTATGAGTTATAGGACGAATATCAGAGGTAGGTTCTTTACTCAAAGAGTGATTAGGGAGTGGAATGCCCTGCCTGCAGCTGTTGTAGATGCGTCAAGTTTGGTGGCGTTTAAGAGGTTAGTTGATAAGTATATGGATGAGAAGGGAATGGTTTAGTTAGGAGGGGCATTGCTTTTTTTTTGGTCGGCACAACATCGAAGGCCGAAGGGCCTGTTCTGTGCTGTATTGTTCTATGTTCTATGTTCTATGTTCTATGTTAAAAGAATGGGAGACGACGTTATTGATACATAACATTCATGGACTCATTGAGACTTACAAAGGAGTTGACAAGGCTGACGCTGAGCGGGTGTTTCCACTTGTGTGAGGGTCTCGGACCGCAAGGCATCATTTCAGTGCAAGGGGACGTCTGTTTAAGAACAAAAAAAGGAGTATTTTCTTTTTCTTTGAGAGGATACTGAATCCATGGAATTGTTTAGTGCACAAGCTATAGACACTCTTCCCTTAAGGAATGAAAAATGCGGAAAAAGAGCGGTTTTACTCCAGTGTTGTGCGGATGAGGCAGGGAGGTACAGTTGAGGATTATCAGTGCAGATCAGCCATGATCTCGTTGTTTGCCACATTAGACTCGATGGGATGAATGGCCTATTCCCGCTGATATGTTTTATGGTCTTATGATTGTGGGCAAAGCTCCAAATAAAACAATGGAACAACAACTCTGGGATGGGGAAGATTTCTGGGGGCTATTTTGATTCTTCCTCTTCACTTTTCATGGGCGATCTGCCAACTTTTCGGAACACAAGTTGAGCACATTCCTTCATTAATGTAGGATCACTTTCTGTAATGTTTGTGTAGTTTCGCTAACAACAGGTTTCGAATTTGGTCGCTACCAGTAACACGGCAGTAGCTTAAGCAACAGTAAATGTTAATTAACGTGGCAACAATTATGCTCTTATAGATGAATATCAGCGTTGGGTTCTGCCAGCAACTTTTGTGTTGAATTAGCACCAATTCCGGTACAATCTAACGTCAATGCGTCTATTCTAAACATTTTCGACTGAGTTACAGTTTATCCTCAAATATCTAAACATAATCTGAGAGACTTAAACTCGATGGTTTTGGGGTGTATCAAGAAAGTGTGTCATCTGATAATTCAAAACATTCCGCTCAGTGACTTCAAAATTTGAAGCTGAGGTTCATCATTACCGAACGTCTGCCCCCGGGTTCACAGGAGCAAAAAACATACAAATTTACTTGTTCAGTTACTGTCATTAGAACCGTGCAATATTATGTCAACTTACTTTCCCAGCGGGAACTCGATTATCCCATGAAAAGGGGGCTCTTTGATACTTGAGAGATCTACGTCGGGGTGAACAAAGAACAAAAAACGAAGAATAAAACAGCACGGGAAACAGGCCCATCGGCCCAACGAGCCTGTGCCGCCACCCCGATGTTCCCATCTCTACCGACGATCCCTGTCTATGTTTACAGATCTATGGATTAAAAACCAAATTTGAGACAATTTAGGGAAAATTTGTTTTGCCAATTAGCCTAAGAGCACATCTTTGGGATGTGGGAGGAAACCGGAGCTCCCGGAGAAAACCCACGCAAGCACGGGGAGAATGCGCAAACTCCCACAGACAAAGGCCCAAATCCATGTATCTGCACAGCACAGCGATAGTCACTGAGCTGTCGTGTTGCCCATCAAATGGTCCAGGTCAAGAGTACACTAACGACGTGAAGCACTAGGATACTCACGAAAAAACAAATCCAAGAGCAGCCCTCTCATGACCCATCGCGTGTATGCCCCTTGTTAGACAACAAGGTGGACCAAAGCACCGGTAGGATAAAAACAAGTACGTCAATATCATCATCTATTTACACATTTCCCAAGGACTCCCAAGGCTCATGATCCCTATTTTAAATCAGTTTTCTATACCCCTCCAGACCCATTCTGTTCATGTACCCACCTATGTATTTCTTAAATAACTCCAGAATACCTGCTTCCACCACTTCACTTGGCAGCGCATTCCATACCCCCACCACCCTCTGTGTGAAAAAACGCCCTCTGGCATCCAAATTATACCTTAACCCCCTCACCCTAAGCCCGTGGCCCCTCGTTGTATTTGACTCCATCCTAGGAAAAAGCTTAACCCTGTTTACTCTATCTATCCCCTTCATAATCTTGTACACCTCTATTAGATCTCCTCTAAGTCAACGTTTTTCTAAGGAAAAGAGTCCCAATTTCCTAATCTGTCCTTGTAACTCAGAACTTCCATACCAGGCAGCACCCTGGTAAACCTCCTCTGCACTCTCTCCAGAGTCTCCACGTTGTTCCGGTAGTAAGGCAACCAGAACTGGACGCAGTTTTCCAAATGAGGTCTAACCAACGTTTTATACAACTGCAACATAACAGGCCAACTCTTGTACTCTATACCCCTTCCTATAAAGGCTAGCATACCGTATGCTTTCTTCACCACCTTCTCCATTTGCTCTTCCACCTTCAGAGACTTGTTCACCTGCACCCCCAGGTCCCTCTGCGTTTCTATACTCTTAATAGGTCTACCCTTTATCATATACCTCCCCCTACATTCTTTCTCCTGAAATACATCACCTCACATTTATCAGGATTGAATTCCATCTGCCATCTGTCTGCCCAAGCTACCAGCCTATCTATGTTCTGCTGCAACGCCTGACATGCTCCTCACTACCCGCAAGTCCAGCCATCTTTGTATCGTCTGCAAACTTGCTGATCACTCCGCTTACTCCCTCTTCCAAGTCATTTATATATATATTATAAATAGTAGAGGTCCCAGTACCGAGCCCTGTGACACACCACTAGTGACCGATCTCCAGCTAGAAAAACACCCTTCCACTATTACTCTCTGTCTCCTATTACCAAGCCAGTTCCTCATCCATCTAGCTACCTTTCCTTGTATCCCAGTAGCCTTGACCTTCTCAACTGATCTCCCATGAGGGACTTTGTCAAACGCCTTACTAAAATCCATATAGACGACATCAACGACTCTCCCTTCGTCCACGGTTTTCGTCACCTCCTCAAAAAATTCTACCAGATTTGTAAGGCACGACCTCCCCTTAACAAATCCATGCTGCATATCCCTAATCAGATCGCAATGCTCTAACTGCCTATACATCCTATCTCTAAGAATCCCCTCCAACAGCTTCCCTACCGCTGATGTCAAACTCACCGGCCTATAATTTCCAAGGTTATCCCTACTACCCTTTTTAAACAACAGTACAACATTAGCTATTCTCCAGTCCTCTGGGACCTCACCTGTGTCCAAGGAAGAGACAAAGATTTGCGTCAGAGGCCCAGCAATTTCACCTCGCACCTCCCTAAGCAGCCTGCTTATCCACACAGTTCAGCGCGTCACACGCAATCAATTTAGCTTGAAATAAAAATTGATGTATCTAATGTTTGAACATTATCAGCCAGGCAGAGATGTTATTGTAAGATATTTGTCGATGGGTCGTTTGTATATGTTATTTACTGACAGTTGGAATAACGAGTGGTTAGTTTTACTTTGTTTTCAATATTAACTCCTTGTAAGTTTTCATTTGTGCAACTACTTATTTCAAGAGTTGAAGGATTCTGTTTTTTCAAATTGGATTAATAATGATTGAAGCCCATCAAAAATAAACTTATTCCGCAATATATCCAGAAATATAGTTTTCAGTCGTTTGTCTCGATTCCTGCATTGAGTGATTTTTTTTATTATTGCAGCTTTGAGGCACTTAGACGGCCTTCAGGGCCCATGTGTTTTATAGAACATAGAACATTACAGCACAGAACAGGCCCTTCGGCCTTCGATGTTGCGCCGACCAATATAAAAAGCAATGCCCCTCTAAACTAAACAATTCCCTTCTCTTCCATATACTTATCAACTAACCTCTTAAACGCCACCAAACTTGGCGCATCTACAACTGCTGCAGGCAGGGCATTCCACTCCCGAACCACCCTTTGGGTAAAGAACCTACCTCTGATATCCGTCCTATAACTATCACCCCTTAACTTAAAGCTGTGTCCCCTCGTGCTAGCTTTTTCCATTCTAGGAAAAAGGCTATCACTGTCCACCCTATCTAAACCTCTAATCATCTTATATGTTTCGATTAGGTCCCCTCTGAGCCGCCTCCTTTCTAACGAAAAGCATTAAGCGTGTGGATAAACTATTGGCAGAAGTAAAATTACATTGTTAATTAAATCGATCGGGAAGACATTGATATGCGGGATGCATTGGAAAGGATGCCTGTGTTAAAATAATTCAGCAGTCTCTTCCAGATGATCTGTACACAAGGCTACGAAGAAAAGTTTAGCTGCAAATGGAAGAAGCGGTTGTCATAGGTTTCGTGAAGGGTAGGTCATGCCTTACTAACCTCATTGAGTTTTTTGAGAAAGTGACCAAAGAGGTGGATGGGGGTAAGGCGGTTGATGTAGTATATATGGACTTTAGTAAGGCTTTTGATAAGGTGGCCCATGGAAGACTTCTACAGAAAATGCAGATGTGTGGAATAGAGGGTGATTTAGCTAATTGGATTAGAAATTGGCTGGCAGATAGAAGACAGAGGGTGGTGGTTGATGGGAGATATTCATCGTGGAGTTCGGTGACAAGTGGTGTGCCTCAGGGGTCTGTTTTGGGGCCCCTGCTGTTTGTAATTTTTATAAATGATCTGGATGAGGGTATTGAGGGATGGATCAGTAAATTTGCAGATGACACTAAAGTCGGTGGAGTGGTAGATAGTGAAGAGGGGTGTTATAGTTTACAGAGTGACTTGGACAAGTTGCAGAGCTGGGCCGAGAGGTGGCAAATGGAGTTTAATGTGGAAAAGTGTGAGGTAATGCACTTTGGCAGGAACAATAAATGTGTAGAGTATAGGGCTAATGGTAGGGCTCTTAATAGTGTTGAGGAACAGAAGGATCTTGGTGTATGTGTCAATAGATCCCTGAAAGTAGGCAGTCAAGTGGATAAAGTTGTTAAGAAGGCATATGGAGTCTTAGCTTTTATTGGTAGGGGGATTGAATTTAGGAGCCGCAGCATCATGTTGCAACTGTACAAAACTCTAGTGCGGCCGCACTTGGAGTATTGTGTGCAGTTCTGGTCCCCACATTATAAGAAAGATGTGGAGGCATTGGAGAGGGTACAGAGGAGGTTTACCAGGATGTTGCCTGGTATGGAGGGCAGGTCCTATGAAGAGAGGTTGAAGGATTTGAGGTTGTTTTCGTTAGAAAGGAGGCGGCTAAGAGGGGATCTTATTGAAGCATATAAGATGATTAGAGGTTTAGATAGGGTGGACAGTGATAGCCTTTTTCCTAGGATGGAGAAAGCTAGCACGAGGGGACACAGCTTTAAATTAAGGGGTATGAGTTATAGGACGGATATCAGAGGTAGGTTCTTTACTCAAAGAGTGATTAGGGAGTGGAATGCCCTGCCTGCAGCTGTTGTAGATGCGCCAAGTTTGGTGGCGTTTAAGAGGTTAATTGAAAAGTATATGGAAGAGAAGGGAATGGTTTAGTTTGGAGGGGCATTGCTTTTTATTTTGGTCGGCACAACATCGAAGGCCGAAGGGCCTGTTCTGTGCTGTAATGTTCTATGTTCTATAACCTTAAAATACTGTTTTGTTAATAAAAGGGAGACAAATATTTGGAAAGTAGCAAATGCATTGTTCATTGTTCAATTTAAGTGTAAGGAGATTAGTGTTTCATACGAAGTGATGTATTTGGCTGAATCAGCATTTGGTGCCCATTCCTAATTACTTTTAAGGAGGTTATCTGCTCTCCGCATATTTGCCGTTGCTGTGCAAATTGTGCTGTTCGAGATGTCATGATTTTCACCAAATCACAAGCAATGATGAAATAGTTTTAGTCAGCCTTAGAGTGCTGTCTGGAAGGGAAAATGTGAATGATGATGATCTCATGAATCTTCTGCCTTCTCCAACTAGATGACAAAGTCATGGATTCGCAATATGCTGTCAAAGAAGAATGCGTGCAATCCAATATCTTCATAATTGTCACTCATTCGTCGGGAAGCTGTTGGCTCTGAGTTCTCGATATGACATTACAACCCCAAACCGTGATGGACTTCTGCACCGGTGTCAATGGCTTTACACTCCACTGGTTTCCTGCACAGGTTGGTTCGTTTCTCTTTAAGTACTCACTGTCATTTGCAACACATATTGGGTAAGGCACAAAATATAACATATTGGAATATTCATGCGTGAGCAGAAATTTCAGATAATGAAATCCACATTCCAACTTGATTTCAACATTTTGGTGCAAGTACCACCACCCACCGAACGAATATGGCATCTCTTCGTACCAATGATATTCAAAACCAAAGGAGATTGAAATAAGGCAGGATGAGAAGGTGGAATGCCAACCACTCCATTGTTTGCATGCCTTGTGAAACCGAATGAAATTTGATCTGGGTCTGTCCCCCAAAATTAAAATGGATCACCAGATTGTGTGAGGCAATCTTGACAGTTTCTGGTTGAGTCACTACCAGGAAGTTGGGAAATATTTTTATCGACATGTTTTGTGGAGTGAAGGGTAGAGGGGGAGGGGGTGAGTGGACGGAAGGGGTGTAGAAGGAGGGAGGAGAAGGGGGAGGAGCAGGGAAGAGGGATGGAAACGTGTGAAGGGAGGGGGAGCGAAGGGGGACGGGAATGGAGAGGTGAAGGAGGGGGAGGGAAGTTTTGACGGCATGGGGGGTGAGAGGGGAGAGTGAGGGGGGAGTGAGGGGGAGGGTGGAGGAATGGAGGGATGGAGGCGGGTCAACGAGGAGGGAGAGGATGGTCGGGGGAGGAAGGAGATAATGTTTGGGTGAGTGGCTGGTGGTTGGGATTAAATCAAGGAAGAGGAAAATGGATATAAGTCCATAATCCGATAATTCAGCCTCCTATATGTCACAGTGTAAGTTCCCGATAATGTTCCAGTAATATTCCAGCGTGTAAGAATTTTTAGAGGGTACTGTACTGAAATATTGCAATGGCAGTGTTGCACAACAGAAAATTGTTGATAATGTGTTGGTCAATGTCGCAGTGAAAGGTGTTCATACATTTTGAAAGACAGTAAGGAAGGTGATGTGTCCAAAAAAAAAAACTATCTGAGAATGATATTAGGGAATAATGCCAAGAGTTTGATTTCCCCATATCGAACACGTGGTACTGCAGAAAAGTTTAGTAAATATTTCGAATCGAACAAAGACAATTCTCGAAGGGTAGCTTACATAAAAAGTAGCGATTAAATTTCAAATGAAATTAAAGTGCTGAAACAGGTAATGTTGAAATCAGTAATTCAGGGTCACAGATTCTAGGTGACCATCGAACGTCATTCATACAGGTGTCAGTTTGTACCATTACGTTAAAATAGGCCAGGTTTCCAAATCACTCCGTATTGTTACCACTTGAAGCCCAGGCACATCACCGCTTTCCTTGTCTGATTCTGGTATCACACGTCACATTTTCCTTCTCGCTCACATACCTGCGCATCTCCCTCTTCATTGCCGATTCATCTTAACTTAGCACTGATTGAGAATTGTTTAGCAGACCGAAAACAAAGCATAGGGACAAATAAGTATTTTCGAAGTTATGGGCAATGATTTCGGGAACCCTCAGGCATCTGTGCTTGGGTCCAGCTACTTAAAAGATGCATCAATGATTTTGATGAGTGGACCAAAAATAACATTTCCAATTTTACCCTCACAAAACTTGAGCGGAATTTGAGTGATGTGGAGGATGCTCAGAGACGGCAAGATGATTAAGGCAAATTAAATATGCAGGAAAACGCATTACAGATGCCATGTAATGTGGGTAAATGTGATGTAAATAATGGGCAGAAAAACAGAATGTTAGAATATTATTTATTTCGTGATAGATGGGGAAGTGTCGAGAAAGAAAGAGACCTAAATGTCGTTGTATGCTAAACATTAAAGAATCCATGCAGATATGGCAAGCAGACAGATGGTAATTGGTATACTGGCCTTCATTGAAAGACTACTTCAGTACGGAAACAAGAATGTCTGGCTGGAGATGTACAAGACTTTGGTGAGACCACAACAGAAGTACTGTGTGCTGTTTTGGCCTCATGACATGAGAAAGGAGTGGAGCTAAGTTCCACCAGACCGATTTCTGGGGAAGCGTGTTTCCAGTATGAGATAAGGATGAGTTGAATGTACATACATTCGCTGGAAATTAGAATAATTTGAAAATGCAAAAAGTATCTGACACGTTTGCAAAGATTGGATGTTGGGATGTCATTTCGATGGCAATGTGGGAAGGGGGTCAATAGTAAGATGTCAGGACTTTGGAATATTGGTGGAACATTAACGATTGAGATGGGGAGAAAACGTCTTCACTGAGGGCGGCGAGTCTCTGGAATTCAATACTAACACGACTGTGGCGGTAAATAGACTTATTATATTCAATAGCGACATGGAGATAGTCCAAAATATGTTCAATAGGTTGAAACCAGAGAGGGAGAGATTTTCCTATGAGAAGACGTTGAGCAGCTTGTGCCTGTTTGAAAGAATGAGAGACGGCCTTAGTGATACATATAATACTCATTTACCTTATCGAGACATATAAGGGGCTTGACAGGATGGATGCTGAAACGGTGGATGTTCTTATGAAACTGTCTTGGACAAGAGGACATTATCTCAGCGTAAGCGGTGGTCCAGTTTGAAACAAAATGAGGTGTAATTTCTTCTCCCAGGGAATACTGAATCCATGGAATACTTCAATAAGATGGCTACCGAGGTTGTCTTGTTAAGTACGCCCAAAGTTGAAAAAAGGCACATTGTCAGAGGGCTTCAGTACAGAAAAGTATGATATCTAATTGGAGCTATATCGCTTTATTGAAACCAGAACAGTGTTAATGTTTAGTCACCGCTATTGGTATCGCTATTAGATGAGCAACAAAAATGTCAAACTAACTTCAAAACAATCACACAACTATCAGCGAAGCCAGCCTTGGATTGTACCGACAGCTTTTTTTATTGAGTTAGCACTAATAACAGAACTATTTAATGCCAATGCTGAAACTTTTAAGCACTTTCCGTAAGCTTTTTTTTCCAAAAATATCAAACCCAGAACTTGAAACACTTGAACTCCGGGGATTTTTTTTTTGCGTCAGGAGCGCAATTCCTCTGAGATTCCAATACATTCCACTTGGTAACTTCAAAGCTTGGGGCTGAGGTGCACCATTACCGAATGTCTGGATTCGGGTGCAATGAAGGAAAAAAAAACACCTTTATTTGTTCAGTTGCAATAATTAATCACGTGCAACATTATGTCACCTGATTTTACTAGCAGAGACTCGATTGTTACATAAACGGGGCTCATTGATCGTTGAGAGATCTGCTTTGCGTGGAACATAAGAATTGGGAGATAAATCCCCTTCCTCTTCATGAAATGGTGCACGCTGTAATCCTGCAAATAAAGAACATTTACTATCCTCTGCTTGCTGCCTTTGGAGTTCCAGGTAAGTCTGAGTGTATCCTATCGATGAATAGTATGAATATATCTGAATGTTGTGTTGTCACTGATTATTTTAACAACTTGCCAATCATAAAGAGCGACTCCAAAATTCCATGCAGCAGGTGAGACACCACCCAGGTGAACGAATCCCTGGACAACGGCAGCTTGAAATTTATTTCCCTCGCCCAGAATTGTCTTTCTATTTGTGCAGTAAGCAACACGGCACTGTTCCCAATTATAACTGTAAACATTTTATATGGAATGAATTATTATTCGAGCTACAATCATTTCCATCCCACTTCTTTGAAAGATAATTTATCGATCTTTGTTTAAAGAACAACAAATGATTCAATGCGCATCCCGAGATTCCTCCAGGTGGCTTAACTGACTACTGAAGATCTCGTCATGTTATTGTGGGATGTACCCAGGCTCTTACAGTTCAAGATGGAGTGCATTATGCAGCCGGGTGTAAACCATTGGCTGTATCTAGCGCCTACACAACCTTTGAGGCGGCTGTCCATGTTAAAGGTGCATATTAGGACGGCAAAGACCAACATGTCTTCAGGCTTCTTTGCCGAGCTGCTGTGTTATTCTATAATGAAACGATGCAACGTGAAAACAATTGCAAGCCATCCCAATGGGCCAGAGGGATTTCATGAGCTGCACCCGGCATGAGCAATATAAAACATAGTTTTGCAGTAATTTCCACGATTTGACAGACGTAGGTATAATGACAGGAAGTGAAAAACAACTTAGATGTCGTCATTGGTCTGCGGTTGTGCCACAGAATCGATGATGCAGCATTCATGTCTCTCATATTGTTTTTCTAATGATTCGAACTCAATATGATGAAATCACTTTTTTTTGCTCTGATGCCAACTGCTCGTGTTGAATATCTACTTCTATCTTTTAGCTCTTTCCATTAATGATACAAATTATTCCGGGCCGTTATTTAGAATTGCAAATGTCAGCTGGGAAAAAAAATGACAAGGAAACACATTACAGCCCAGTTGAAGTTTCCCCATAGGCCTTGGCGAGTGATTAATCCCCGCTTCATTATTCGGCTTTACGGATATGTGTAAAAAAAATATGAATAGGACAGGAATGCTGAAATGAAACGGAAAACGTTGGAGATAAGCAGCAGTCACATGTCACATTGTGCTGAGGAGACAGGGAAGGATGGTCACCAAGCATAACTGAGTACACGGCAGGATCCTTTTTCCGAGGATGGAGACGGCTAGCACGAGGGGACATAGCTTTAAATTAAGGGGTGGTAGTTGTAGGACGGATGTCAGAGGTAGGTTCTTTACCCAAAGGGTGGTAAGGGTATGGAATGCCCTGCCTGCTGCAGTTGTAGATGCGCCAAGTTTGGTGGCGTTTAAGAGGTTAGTAGATAAGTTTATGGACGAAAAGGAAATGGTTTAGGTTAGAGGGTCATTGCTTTTTCCTAATTGATCGGCGCAACATCGAAGGCCGAAGGCCCTGTTCTGCGCTGTAATGTTCTATGTTCTATGTTCTACGGTGATGCTAAATGTGGGACCACGTGTACGTTAAACAAGTGATATAATAAGAAAATGAATAATTAGCATCTATACTTCTACTGACAGCCCAAAGACTTGAAAGTTTATCTCTGCCTCACTTTCCACATAGGCGGCCTGACTTGATTTCCAACATTACTGCACTGCGCTCCCTGTTAAGGAAGAATCGCCTGCTGAATGTCGCTGTTGAATATTCCCATTCAATTGGTGCTTAAAACTGCTAATACTTGCCCTTACCACCCTCCGCACATCTCTCACGCTCCCCATGCCTTTCCTCTGCTCGTTTTTTCCCACCATTATGTTCTCACACACAGTCGATTTTGTTTTCTTCTGGGAGAGATTATTTAATTAGGTATTGATTTTTGTCCGTTCATTCCCGCATTCCCATGAAAGTGCTATGTTTACATGGCACGCGCACACATACTGCTAAGTAGTCAAAGAGACAAACATTTCTTTTAGGTTGACTGAAGTGTTCTTATTTTCCACCTTCTTCTTGCAGCAAACATTATGACCATCGTGATCCTCTCCAGGGGAAATTGTGGTCTCTCCAAATGTATCTCTGTCTACATGTTGGCCATGGCTGTAGCGGATCTGCTGATCATGGTGTTCAATGTAATCGTGTATCTGATCTTCAATTATCATTTTCCGTACTCCATTCTGTCCTATACTGCGGTGTGTAAGTTGATTCTGTATATTGCTTTTATTAATTTGGATATGTCAGTGTGGTTCACAGTTTCATTCACATTTGACCGCTTTGTTTCCATCTGTTGTCCGAACTTTAAAGAGAAATATTGCAGTAAGAGAATTGCGACTACGGTTATAGTAACGCTCTCCGTTTTGACCTATTTAAAAGGTGTCCCTATGTTCTTTTCGTATGAAGCTGAACAAGTCATTGACAATGTACAGTGGGGCTGTCGGACAACGCAGGCCGTTTATACATTGCCCGCATGGTCTGTGTACAGCTGGATGCAGTCTAGCTCAGTTGTGCTGCTGCCTTTTGTTCTCATGATGCTGTTTAATTCTTTAACCGTCAGACGTATTTTGTTGGCAAATCGTGTACGCAGAGGCCTACGGAGTAGAGGAAGTGAGAGTGAAAGCGATCCAGAAGTGAAGAGCAGAAGAAAGTCCATCCTTCTACTCTTCACGATATCAGGCAGCTTCATAGTTTTGTGGTTAACAGCCGTTGGGAGTTTTGCAGCCACCAGAATGTCGAACAGCGTTTACTATCAAGGCGATTACTCCAATCCGGGGTATATCGCCACTGAGACTGGGTATCTGCTCATGTACCTGAGCTCCTGTTCGAACACCTGCATTTATGCAGCGACCCAAAGAAAATTCAGAGGAGAATTGAAGAGTGTGCTAAAATTTCCTTGGACATATTTTTCCGAATTGGTGAAAGATAAGAAAGAGTTTAAGACAAACCAATGATTTCTCTCCAAACTAAAGCATTATTTTTCGCATGTCTTTTTTTTTCCTGTACAAGAATGCTGCGCCTCGTTGAATCTGACAATGGAGATGTTGTTAAATGATATAAACAAAATCGAATAAAAGTTGATGAAAGCAAACACTTAAAGTGATCACAAAAGCTCAACACCATCAGAGATCACGTGGTGCCACTGGAGAAAGGATGTATGAACTCATTAACTGCGATAATTTAGTCAATGTTCATTCTTATCACTTTCCTACTAATGGATCACTACAGTTGCTCTATCAAAGCTTGTTCGGATAAGGAAGAGTTTCTAAAAGTGTGTGTTTGTGTGTGTGTGTGTGTGTGTGTGTGTGTGTGTGTGTGTGTGTGGATGGGGTGGGTGGAATTATGGCCAAAACTTTTTCTCGTACAATGGAGAGACGGAGATCGGCATCAAAGCAACCTGAACTGTGCCAGAACTGTGCAAGTGTACAAAACCTGAACTGTGCAACTGTACAAAACTGTGGTGCGGCCGCACTTGGTGTATTGTGTACGGTTCTGGTCCCCACATTATAAGAAAGATGTGGAAGCATTGGAGAGGGTGCAGAGGAGGTTTACCAGGATGTTTCCTGGTATGAAGGGCAGGTCTTATGAGGAGAGGCTGAGGGATTTGAGGTTGTTTCCGTTAGAAAGAAGACGGCTAAGAGGAGACCTTATTGAAACATATAAAATGATTAGAGGTTTAGATAGGGTGGACAGAGATGGCCTTTTTCCTCGGATGGAGAAAGCTTTAAATTAAGGGGTGGTAGTTATAGGATCGATGTCAGAGGTAGGTTCTTTACCCAAAAGGTGGTAAGGGTATGGAATGCCCTGCCTGCTGCAGTTGTAGATGCGCCAAGTTTGGAGGCGTTTAAGAGTTCTGTGAATAGGTTTATGGATGAAAAGGGAATCGTTTAGGTTAGAGGGTCATTGCTTTTTCTTAATTGGTCTGCGCAACATCGAGGGCCGAAGGGCCTGTTCTGCGCTGTAATGTTCTATGTTCTATGAATATTTGTTTGATAAGTACATGTGAGAGCAAGACATTGCACAGAGAGCTAGGGAGAGGCTTGAAGTCGAAAGAGAAAGATATTCATGCAAACTTATTAAGAAATACAACTCCTCAACGAGAGATGGTGGGCCAGCATGATATTACATAAGTGGCAGTGGGTGGGTAGAGGGAGAGTGTGGAATTGGGCATAGGATGTGGAGAATAGTTAGGAATGTGGCACACCTTAATTTATTCCCCGAGATATAGAATATAAGAGCAGGGAGCTTATAATGGAGCTGAATAAAGAAAACTTCAAAGCATAGTTCGTGTTCTGTCTGCATTTCTGATCATCATACCAGATAAGGGTTGTGTATGAGAGAGGGCGTAAAGGAGATTTACGATGTTGTCTGACCAAGGGAATTACCACTACGAAGAGAAGCTCAGCTTGGCTTGGATGTTTTCCCCGGAACAGTGACCACTCTGGGCAGGGGATGGGGGTAAGGAATAGGAGTGGGGTTACGATCGGAGTGTGCAGATTTTGAGGTACATATGTCGTTTTCAAATTAGTAAAGGTATCAGTGACCAGAGGACATACGTTCATATGTTTAAATATAAGGTTCTGGGAGGGGATTTAGAAAGAATTTGAGGAAAATGCTCTTTCTACCAAGAGGATAATGGAGAATCAGAAATCATAGACTGAAGTTGTCCCAGGAATGGGGAACATCACAGTATTTAAAAATAAAAAGAAACACACTTAGAAGAGCAGTTAAAATGCCATAATATATCAGGCTAAAACTCTACGAGATCTGAGGTTTGAGTTTGTAGAAAGAGCACCGACTGCCAAAGCACTTCATTCAAATCAGAATGTCGGAACCAGAAGTAATGTGTTGGTGAAGTAAAAACATTAATAGCCACATGCACCTGGGACAATGATAAGAAATGTCAAAAGAATCAGAAAGGAATGGAAAGAAATGTTAATAACAGTCGTGGGCTAATTTTCCACAATCCTAGAATGAAGATCCAATACCTTTAGTTCGCAACTGAGAATGGAATTAGGAACTTTGCATTCAAATAATCATTCCACGCTGATGTTTTTAAGTCCCAGATATAACATGCATAATATATTAATATATATGTATATATCTATATCTATCTATCTATCTGTCTATATATATATATATGTATATATATATATATGTATTAAAGTACATCGACAGCTAAAGTGGGAAATTCTGTTTTTGATGGCCAGAAAAAAAAACAAAACTCGCTTGATCAGCAAACTCTTGGAAAGGGAAGGGCAGCTTAGTCTTCAAAATGTATTTAATGTTTATTTTAATGACTAGATTTATTAAACATTGAAATGTTAGAATCAAAAACATTGCAAATTAAAATTATTTAGAAAAGACAAACATACAATTAAGACAAGACAAATTTCTTTTGGCCGAGAATGCCTCCACATTCATTTGCTGTCTCGGTGAAATCAGAAAAATCCCCTTCGGCTAAAATAAGTTTACCTTGACTTAATTGCATGTTTGCGCATTGCACATATTGTTACTTTGCAATGGTTTTAATTTTAATATTTCAGTGTTGAAATAAAAACAGCTTTAAGTAAAATTTTATTACGCATTGAAGATTGAGCTTCGTTTACCTTTGCAAGGGTTTCTATTTTTAAATCAAATTAGCTTTTCTTAGAACTTTCTGATATAATCCAGCTTCCAAAATAGCATTCCCTACTTTAGTTTAGCAACGATACTGGATGTCCTTGGAACATCGACGATCCGCTGATTGTATCTTCCAGAACGAGGTGAGTATATTTTGATAAAAAAAAAACAAAAACATGTTCACCCTACATTTCAATCCGGAAGTGAACAATCGATTGTCAAAATTCAGGATATATCATAACTATTGTGGTGTCGAAAAGGTAAAACTGATTGCTGTTGCCCTTGCACTTAGAGAGAATGTAAGTGTTATAATAAAGAAGTGCGCTTAATTCTAGCCGGGGCGGGTTGGGGTGCGGGGTGGGAGCAGGATGGAAACGATCTGGTTACTCTGCCAAGGCAGTAAGCCGTTTGGGAGAGAAACAGAGGCACATTACTGTTGTTGAAGTTTTTAAGAAGCGCTGTGGAGAGGGCAAGTTAAATTAGGGGAAAACGTTACCACTTCGACAGGGGCCATTGGTTGAATTTAGTGTTCTCGGAAAACAAAAAAAAAACAGTTGGGGGAATCAGGAAGTAGAGGGAAAATAACCACATAATTGACTTAGAGAAATCGGGAAATTAATACAGAGGACTCACAATGTGATAGACACCAACAAAGGATTTAACATGAAAAAAACACTCAAAAATCAAGTTATGTTTTCTGTGTTAAAAGTTTGAAACAACCAGAACGTTAAGCCATTCAGTTCTATTCAGGATGAATCTTGTGTTTAAAAAAAATGCAGCAAATGATAGGAATTGTTCATTCAAATCTAAATGCAATGACAACGGGGAAAATGTTTATTCCAAATTACGTAAAAGAAAGTGGATGGCGAAATTTAAACTTAAGAACATAAGAACTGAAAGTTCGAGTAGATCCTCCGGGCTCTCATCAATGTTCCACCTTCAGCAAAGGTCATGGGTGATTTTTTTTTCGAGGATTCGGCTCCTGTTACCAGCCCATTCACCGTAGCCCTACATTCCTTTATTGATGAAAAAAAAAATCTATCCGTGTCGCAACTGCTTCACTGGGCTGGAAATTCCACAGATTCACAACACTTTGTGTGAAGAAGTTCCTCCTCAACTCAGTCCTATATCTGTGCCCCCTTATTTTGAGGCCATACCCCCGGTTCTAATTGCATATGCACTGGAAATAATTTTCCTCTTTCTACCATATCGAATCCCTTCATAATCCCATATGTTTCTAGAAGATCTCCACTGATTCTTCTCAATTCTAATGTGTATGGTCTCTATCTACTCAATCTCTCCCCATAAGCAAAAATTCTCAACTTCGAAATCAACCTAGTGAATCTCCTCTACATCCTTTGCAGTGCTAGTACATTCTTTCTCAGGTAAGGAAACGAAAACTGTTCACAATAATTCAGGTGTTGCCTCACCAGAACTTTACACAGCTGCAACACAACCTGACTGCTTTTTAAGCTCCATCCCTCCAGTAATATAAAAAAACATACCATTTGCTTCTTAATTATTTGCTGCAGCTGCAAAACAACTCCGTGTGATTCTTGCACAGGGATACCCAGGTCCCTCTGCACAGCAACATGCTGCAATGTGTTACCATTTAAGAATAACCAATTGTGTTTTCTGTTCTTACCAAAATGGGTGACGTCACATTTAGCAACATTGCTCTCCGTCTAGCAGATTCTTTAGACTATTGTTCCGAATCCTCTAGTTTCCCACTAATCTTTGTCAATCTATATGTATGTTCTTTCAATTTAATATCCTCATTTATTTCTTGGATGTCCAAGACTAGTTATCTCTCTTTCTGCGGTCCTTCCTTATCACTGGTATATACCTTTCTTTGAGCACTGTGAAACATCGCTTTGAAAATCCTCTACTGTTCCTCAGTTGCCCCAGTACAGTTTTTGCTCCCAGTTTACCTTAGTCAACTCCTCCTTTATCCCAATGTGTTCTATTTTGTTTTAAACAAAGACACTGGTATTGGATTTTACCTTCTTACACTTCATCTGTATTTTAAATTCAACTATACTGTGATTGTTTCTTCCGAGGGGATCCCTACCTGTAAGATCAATAATTATTCCTGTCTCGTTATACAGGACCAGATCTATGATAGCTTGCTCCCTCATAGGTTCCATTTCACACTGTTCAAGGAAGCTGTCGCAGATACATTCTGTGAACTCCTTCTCAAGGCTGCCTTGATCGACTTGGTGTGAACATTGACATATAGATTAAAATCTGAATGATAATTGCTGTACCATTTTTGACCATTTTTCAAATTTACTTTTATCTCTATTGAATATTTCATGATAACAGCGCCAACTAACTTAGGGCTATTCAAAAATGGCAGTGACCTCACAGCAGTTTCATGAGATTATGAGGAATGGAAATTTAAAATTAGCAAAATAATCATGAGAATGAGATAAGTGGTCCAGAAAACAGTGCAGATGTAAACATGAATAGCCATCTTGTTCCGGACAGCTGCTGATGATGCAAGCTGCATTCAGTAGAAATGTTGTCCTCTGGAATACAGACACTATCTCATACTTCTTTCCACCAAGGCCTGCAGTGTTTTCCTGTTGTCTGAAGCGTTGATACAATGTCACTAAAATGAAATTGCGTCCATTTTATAAATTTAATATTCTTGTTTTCAATGAAAAATAGAGTTTATTCACGTAGAGCTGTTATGTTAACCAACAGCCCTTGTCAGCCCTCTCCATAATCAACGATCTTTTACTCTCAAGTCAGTTTTGTTAGTGTTACTAAATCTTTGGTCCTGCGTTTTACAAGCCTATTCCGCACCTTCTGCCCCCTCCCGCCCCAACCACATCATTTGCCGTTCTCGATCGTTGGCCAAGGACCAAATAAAGCTACTAAATGAATATTTCACGAGATCTAAACTTAATCCTTACTAATTATTTCAAATTTCCTATTTCCCTCTCCCTTACCCAAATTGCTGTCAATGATGCTGTAACGTCGGAGGATTTAGAAAAGTCGTGCAAATCAATTTGTGATTAGATGTAGACTTATTACTAACATTAGGATCACAATTAAATAATAAAGTTCCTTGAAGGAACGATGAATTCAGGGAGACTATCCAGCCTGAAAGCCAATCACCTAAGTTAAATAGTGCAAGGTCTTTGTGTTTTCAGGTATCTTCTGCATCTTCAGGTATACAAATAGATTACTTATGTTCACTGAACTGTCTTGTATATAAGTACAAATACTGATCAAATCACTGCACATGTTCCTCCTCTTGCTGCCGAGATACAATCCAATGCCATACAACGTTGAAGTCCCTCTGTACACATGACAACCATATCATCGTGAGGGCAGTTCCTGTATTGAAAATTTGTTCCCAATGTCTTTCAGCTTTGTCATTTCTTGCAATGTTCGAAGCATTCCATATTGGGGAAACATTATGCCAAAAACCGGGCTACTCCTTTCATAGCTGGCCAACATCTTGGCATGTGAGTGAGTTCATATGTTTACAAAGCTTTCTTCGCTGAACAAATATCCCTGTAAAGTTCGTTCCCAGCTCAGAATCTAACTGTAGTGCCATGCCTAAACGAAGTATTATTTCATTTGTTAATCAAAACCACTGTTATCGGCTGTAGCATCTTCAAACTAACATGGACACCGATAAATGATTACCAGATAAGAGTTCTTTCCTTGCACTTCGTGTAAGGGCCCTATAAAATCCATCTGCTTATTTCACCATGGCCCTTTAGGTCATGTTGATTTACCCATCTTGACTCTGCAGGGATGCAGTGCTTCTACAATGATGTACTACAGATTCCTCTAATCATCCCGCTATACCTCCTCGTTATTGTATATGTGGTCCTTCTCTGTGTGCACTAATCGGCGACATGTCTCCAACAATTTTTGTTGTATTACTTCCAGGACTGTTCTTCTGTGTTCCCTTCTCCATGCGGCATTTTGAACTCTCCAAGCTCCATGTTTTCCCATTCCAGTTTCTCTTCTCTGTGGCTTATTCCTGTATCTCTTTCACATCAATGTCTGTGATTCCTTGGCTTCTGCTGCTTTCTTGAATAGGTTTATTGATTTCATTTGCAACACATATTGGATTCGGCACAAAATATAACACATTGGAGTCTTCATGGGTGAGCAGAAATTTCGGAGAATGAAATCCACATTCCAACTTGTTTTCCAGCATTTGGGTACTAGTAACACCCACCTAAAGAATGTGGCCCCTCTTTGTACTAATGATATTCAAAATCAAAGGAAATTGAAATAAGGCAGGGTGAGAAGGTGGCATTCCCCACAATCCATTGTTTGCTTGCCTTCCCTTGCGAAACCTATTGAAATTTGACCTTGGTTTGTCCCCCAAAATTGAAATGGATCACCAGATTGTGTGAGGCCCCTGAACTCTTTCTGCAGGCAATCTTATGGCACTTTATTCTTCAGCATTTAGGTTTCATCATCATTTTTGAGTAAATGGACAGTATAAGCTGTACATCACAATTGGTGCACTTTGGTTATGGTGGCATTGGTGACTCCCAGCTACTGAGTGCAGTGCTGGGATTAAACTATGGAAACTCCTCTGCTCTACCTCCAATGCCAGTATGATTTCCCTTCGGTGAAACAAATCAAAGGCATTAATAATATTAAAAGAGTGGTGAAAATTATCTCTTGCACAGTTTTAATATACCATCCCTATTTTTTCTCCATTCCATTGGAAATAAAGGCAAACATTCCATTTGTCTTCCCAATTATCTGTGAATCTGCATGCTTACATTTGTGATGAATACACAAGAACCCTTAATCCTTTTGTTTTATGACTTTCTGCAGAATGTCTTCAATGAAATAATAACCAGCTTATTTATTTTTTTCGGACTGAAGCACAAAAACTCGTCGCTTTTTTACATTATATTCCATCTGCTAAGATAATCCCCTCTGACATAACGAGTCCATTTTCCTCTGCTGACCCCTTGTGACATCATAATAAATTGCTTTCCGACTTTTTTTGTGTCATCTGCAAACTTGACAAAAATCCATTCACTTCCATCTTCCATGTTAGTTTGTCACTTCATTGAGCTGCCTGAATAATAGACTTGTTGAAGGTAAAACATCTGATTCCCATCATTCCTCCACTACATATTAGGATTGCACTAAATGCTGTGATGCTTGGCATGGATCAGGCTGCTATTCGCCAAACACAACGTATTCATGCCCCAATGGATCACACAACTTGTCTTCTCGTTTCTTCCATTTAATGAGTAAGTTTTAAAGTTGGATTGCCACTCAATGAAGGCTATTCTATAAATTTAATGTAATGCTTATATTGGGATATTGATAATTTCATTATGCTCCAGTTTAAGAATGGTGGAGTTAAAACTCACGAATTGGTACCTATCCACCTACCTAACACACTTGAGCTTCAGCTCTCGTTCTCATTGCCTTCATCGCTCTCTTTCTAACTCGGTTTTTCTTCCTCCCTCGCTTTGGGCCCATCTTTTTTATTCATAAAAAACAAGAAGATAAAGTATTCTCCCTCATTTCACGAAATTTCCCACTGACAAATTTCCATTTTGCATTTGTTCTCCCTTCATACAGTCTTCAGCTTAACTTATGCGAAATTTATTTGTGTTGCCTTGCTTACTTCACTCCTAACTTCCTCTTTCCAACGCGATGCAAATGTATATTGTTATTTCACAGCACGAGCATGGATATAATGTAAACATTTCTGCACTTGTCCTGCTTTTTACGCGAGGAGTTGGGAGAGAAGCTGGGAATTGTGCAATCATTTGCAACCTACTTCTGATCTGTTGATGGACAGAAGGTCACAGATAAAGCAGATAGTTAGTCCGCGAACACCCCGCTGAAAAACTTCCACAGTGATGTCCTGGAAGCAAAGTTATTGAATGCAACCACTTAAACCGCATTCATTTGTGTCAGGCATGATTCCTGCTAGTAGAAAACTTGACCTTGATTCCTATTGACACTAATTTTCTTTGTGCTTCTTCAACCAATACATGTTGACAAGAGAAGTCACCCTTAACTAGCTTCTCTGTAACATCACATCACTGTCTGTCATATAGGGTGGATCAGATACTTTCAGAAATTCATGACGTCTGAATGACAGCCCTGGTCTTTAAAGAAGAGATAAAGAAAAAAGAGACAGGAGGTAAAAGTAGAATATGATAAGTCTGATATTTTAATGATCCATCAGAAACCAAAAGTAATGTTAAGTTCCACTGCTTCAAATCCCATTGGCTTCCCGTGAATCCGTAAATTGTTTGGAATAGTAATTGTGACCCTTTTGGAATCTTTTGTTCCCTGATTTGCCTAATTGCTATCCTAAAGCATACAGCTTTGTATGTTCTCTGCTTTTTTGATAGCAAAGTTGTTAGCACTGACATCTCACAGTGGCAGAGACCCTCTTTTTATTTCTCTCTTGGATCAAGTTCTCTCCACGCCTCTATGGCTTTCTTCTGGGCACTCTCGTTTCCTCCCAATAGGAATGACATGCTGGTTAGGTGCATTGGCGATGTTAAGTTCAGCCCTCCTTTACCTGAACACGCGCCAGCATGTAACTTCTAGGTAATTTCCACAGTAACGTCATTGCAATGTTAATATTAGCCTACTCGTACACTAATAAATAGTCTTAAAGCTTTTCAGGCCTTTCCTGTGCCACAGATTTACAAATTATTCACAGCATAGTACAGTCGCAGACATCTTTCACTCAATTGTACTCGGCCATCAGGAGTTTAAAGTAACATAGATTTAGACTAATCAATCGAGTCTGCCTTTACCATTCAAAGATCTCATGATTGTTTTGTGCCTAATTCCACAGACACACATATTACAATTCTCCATTCTTTACCTTAAAAATATATACAGATAAAGCCATCTCTCTGGCTAACTGATGAAAACTCTAACACTCTTAACCATTTCCCCGTTGTTCTTTACATCTGAAGTATCCGAGATATCTAACGCAGAAAGGTGTAAATTTTCGTTGCTTAAATGAAAACCCAGTCAGTGCTGTGCATCCATGTGTTAATATATCACACGGTGTGGTCACAGACCCTAGGTTGACTCTAAGTTTTTCAATCAGTTGATCTGCTGCTGTTAAAATCCTGTCGAGAGGATGGGTAAAGACAGAAGGAGACTTGTTGAGGAGCTGCTCTGCAAAATATAGCAGCAAATTATAATCAGAATTCTGTCTCTGGAATGCACGAGGAGTATTCTTAAAAATCTACTTTTGTCTATTCCTCGATATCAATAATTTAAACAGCAGAATTCAAAATGATTTCATGAAATCGGCTCAAATTGTGGTGAAGTCCAGTTTGTAAAGATACAAATGCTGGAAACAAAATGTATTAAAAGTTGATATTTTGTGAAAATGCTTGGAGGTTTAAAATGCAAAATACATCCGAAATTCAAGCTGAAGCATTGGTATATCAATGTCAGACCATATTCTTGAAAAGGAACCTGTTTGCCTTTGTGTGTTGCCTGATTGATTTAGAGCAGGCACTCAGCTACCAAAAACCTATAAGATTGGAATCTGATGTTATTGATAATGGTGGACGAACCCTATTGTAGGAGAATTGATAGGTTATTATAGGTGCAAAAGCGATTGAAAAGGGGGAGAAAAAATAGCTGACAACTGTCATCTATCAAACCTTGAGGGAGATACAGCACACAAATGCCACTTGCCTAAAACAAAGGATTTTCAGTTAGACACATCTTGCCAGCTTCAGAGTTCTCTCAAGTTAACACTTAATCTAAGCAGCGAAAGGTGTAAAATCATAAAAAAAACTCACAAACAGAAAATTCAATCAAAAAAATCTTCGGGAGATTCCAAAGATAGCAAGCCTGGTTGTATACTTATTGAGAGTGAATAACACTATTATTTTGTTGTTAAAGAAATAGATATTCGTTAACTCAGATGAAAGGACAACAGGCCCGTAATGTGGATTAACGCTAATCAGCATGGGTTCAATTTCAGTATCGGTGAGGTTATTCAAAAACGATGGCCTTGTGAATTTTGACATTTTCTGGTTGATTCAATACCAGAATAGTTGGGAAATATTTTTATAGACATGTTTTGTGTGGTGAAGGGTGGAGTTAGAGGGAGAGGGGTGAGTGGAGGGAAGGGATGCAGAAGGAGGGAGGAGTGGACAGAGGGGAAGGGAAGAGGGATGGAAAGTTGTGGAGGGAGGGGAGGGGGAAGAAAGAGGGGGACTGGAGGTGTGAGGGGAGGAGGAGAATTTTGAGGATATGGGGGAGTAAGGGGCAAGTGAGGGTGAAGGTTGGAGGATGGAGAAGGGTAAGCATGGGGGGAGAGCATGGTCGGGAGAGAAAGTAGATAATGTGTGGGTGAGTGGCTGGTGGTTGGGGTTAAATCGGGGAAGAGAAAAGTAGATATGAGTCCATATTCCGATCATACACGTTTCCATATGTCACAATGTAAGTTTCCCATATTGTTCCAGGAATGTTCCAGTGTGCGAGAAGTCTTAAAGAGTATTGGACTGAAATATTGCAATGCCAGTGTTACAAAACAGAAAAATGTTGATAATGTGTTGGTGAATGTCGCAGTGAAATGTGTTCATACATTTTGAAAGAGAATAAGGAAGGTGATGCATCCACTAACTATCTAAGAATGATATTAAGGAATAAGGTCAAGCGTTTGATTTTTCAACATGGCTAACACGTGGTAACTGCAAACCAGCAGAGACAGTTTAATAAATACTTAGAATCGAATAAAGACACTTCTGGAAAGGTAGCTTACATAAAAGGTGGCTATCAAATTTCTAATTAAATGAAATTAAAGTGCTAAAGCAGATAATGTTGAAACCGGTAATTCGGGGTCACAGACTCAGCTGACCATCGAATGACATTGATATAGGTGTCGGTTTGTAGCATTACATTGAAAGAAGGCAAGTTTCCAAATCAGTCTGTATTGCTTACCACTTCCCAGCCCAGCCCCCTCCCAGATTTCCTAGTCTGATTCTAGTATCACACTCCACATTTTCCTTCTCGTTCACATTTCTGCAACTCCCTCCACATTGCCGATTCATCTTAACTTGGCACTGATTGGGAATTGTTTAGCAGACTGAAAACAAAGGATAGGGATAAATGAATAGTTTCGAAGTTACAGGTACTGATTTCAGGAAACCTCAGGATCTGTGCTTGTGTCCAGCTATTTAAAAGATGCATCAATGATTTTGATCAGGGAACCAAAAATAACATTTCGAATTTTCGAAATTTCGAATGGAAAGAATTATAAGGGATAGGATTTATAAGCATCGAGAGAGAAATAAATTGATTAGGTATAGTCAGCACGGTTTTGTGAAGGGTAGGTCATGCCTCACAAACCTTATTGAGTTTTTTGAGGAGGTGACCAAAGAGGTAGATAAGGGTAAGGCAGTTGATGTAGTGTATATGGGTTTTAGCAACGCGTTTGATAAGGTTCCCCATGGTAGGCTACTGCAGAAAGTGCAGATGCATGGGATTGAAGGTGATTTAGCAGTTTCGATTAGGAATTGGCTTGCTGATAGAAGACAGAAGGTGGTGGTTGATGGGAAATATTCAACCTGGAGTGCAGTTACAAGTGGTGTACCTCAAGGATCTGTTTTGGGGCCACTGCTGTTTGTCATTTTTATAAATGACCTAGATGAGGCTGTGGAGGGTTGGATTAGTAAATTTGCTGATGATACCAAAGTGGGGGAAGTTGTAGACAGCGAGGATGGATGTTACAGTTTGCAGAGGGACATAGATAGGTTGCAGAGCTGGGCCATGAGGTGGCAAATGGAATTCAATACGGATTAGTGTGAGGTGATTCACTTTGGTAGGAATAACAGGCGTATGAAATACAGAGCTAATGGAAGGACCCTCAATAGTGTTGTCGAGCAGAGGGATTTTGGGGCACAAGTACATAGCTCTTTGAAAGTTGGCACCCAGGTTGATAAAGTTGTTAAGAAGGCGTACGGTGTGTTAGCTTTTATTGGTAGAGGGATTGAATTTAGGAGCCGTGAGGTTATGTTACAACTGTACAAAACTCTGGTGCGGCCGCACTTGGAGTATTGCGTACAGTTCTGGTCGCCGCATTATAAGAAAGATGTGGAAGCATTGGAAAGGGTGCAGAGGAGGTTTACCAGGATGTTGCCTGGTATGGTGGGAAGGCCTTATGAGGAAAGGCTGAGAGACCTGAGGTTATTTTCATGAGAGAAGAAGGTTACGCGGTGATCTAATTGAGGCGTATAAGATGATCAAAGGACTAGATAGGCTGGATAGTGAGAGCCTTTTTCCTCGGATGGTGATGAACAACACGAGGGGACATAACTTTAAATTAAGAGGTGGTAGTTATAGGACGGATGTCAGAGGCAGGTTCTTTATACAGAGGGTGGTGAGGGCGTGGAATGCCCTGCCTGTAGCAGTTGTGGACTCGCCTACTTTTGGGGCAATCAAATGGTCGGTGGATAGGCATATGGATGATATTGGAATAGTTTAGGTTAGAGGGTCCACTGGCCGGCGCAACGTCGAGCGCCGAAGGGCCTGTACTGCGCTGTAATGTTCTATGTTCTATGTTCTAATTTTAATCTCACAAAACTTGAGCAGAATTTGAGTGGTGTGAAGGATGCTCAGAGACAGCAAGATGATTCAGGCAAGTTAAATATGTGGCAAACACTTTGCAGATGCCGTACAATGTGTGTAAATGTAATGTAAATAACGTTGGACAGAGAAACAGAATGCTAGAATATTATTTAAATCGTGATAGATGGAGTTGTGTTGACAAAAAAAAGACCTAAATGCCGTTGTATACCGGATATTAAAGAATTAATGCACGTCTCGCAAGCAGACTGGTGGCAATTGGTATGCTGGCCTTCATTGAAAGGGGACTTCAGTACAGGAAAGGAATGTCAAAGTGGAGGTATACAAGGATTTGGTGAGACGACAATGGAAGTATTGTGTGCAGTTTTGGCCTCATGATCTGAGAAAGGAGTGGAGTTAATTTTCACCGAACTGCTTTCTGGGGAAGCGCGTTTCCAGTATGAGATGAGAATGAATTGAATGTACATGCTTAACTGGAAATTAGAATAATTAGAAAATACAAAAATGTCTGATATGTTTGGAAAGATTGGATGTTGGGATGTCACTTCGGTGGCAATGTGGGAAGGGTGTCAATAATAAGATGTCACGACTTTCGAATATTGGTGGGCCATGAACGATTGAGATGAGGAGAAACGTCTTCACTCAGAGGGTGATGATCCTCTGGAATTCTATACTACGTGGCGCTAAATAAACTAATTATATTTAATATTGACATGTCGGCAGTCCATAATAAGTTCAGTAGATAGAAACCTGATAGGGAGGGATTTTCGTATGAGGAGACGTTGAGCAGCTTGTGCCTGTGTAAAAGAGACGATCTTAGTGTTATATATAATACTCGTCGACCTTATTGAGACATATACGGGGCTTGACAGGATGGATGCTGAAATGGTGGATCTCCTTATGGGACGGTCTTGGACTAGAGCGCGTTGCCTCAGAGTAAGTGGTGGTCCGTTTGAGACAAAACTGAGGTGCAATTTCTTCTCCCAGAGAAAACGGAATGCATGGAATACTTCAATGCGCCGGCTATCGAGGCTGTCTCCTGAAGTATATTCATTGTAAGAAGGCATCAGTACGGAAAAGTATGATATTTGATTCGAGCTGTATAAGGATTTGTTGAAACCACGACAGTGTTAATGTTTAGTCGCTGCTATTAGCATCACTATGTGATGAGCAACAGAAATGTTAAACTAAGATCAAAACAGTCATGTTAGACTGTCAGCGAATGGAGCGTTGAGTTGTACCAGTATCATTTATTATTGTGTTAGCAGATATACAGAATCATTTAATGCCAATGCTGACACTTCTGAGCATTTTCCATAAGCTGCTACTTTTTCGAAAATATCAAACCCAGAACCCGAGACACTTCAGCTCCATGGATTTTGGTTTGTCAAGAGTTCAATTCCTGGGAGATTCCAATACATTCCACTTGGTGACTTCAAAGAATGGAGCTGAGGAGCACCATGACCGAATGTCTGGATGTGGGTGCAACGAGGGAAAAAAAAACACCTTTATTTGTTTAGTTACAATAATTAGTCACGTGCAATATTATGTCACCTGATTTTGCTAGCAGAGACTCGATTGTTAAATAAATGGGGCTCATTGATATTTGAGGGATCCACTTTGCGTGGAGTAGAAGAATTCGGAGGCAATTTCCCTCCTCTTCATGAAATGGTGCGCGCCGCAATCCTGCAAATAAAGGAGATTTACTATCCTCTGCTTGCTGCCTTTGGGGTTCCAGGTAAGCCCAGTATGTCCTGTCGATGAAGAGGTTTGAGAGTATCTGACTGTTGTGTTGTCACTGATTATTTTAACAACTTCCCTATCAGAACAACGTAAAGCGATTTTCCAAAATTTCATGCAGGAGGCGAGACACCATCGAGGTGAACAAATCGCGGATAACGGCAGCTTGAAATTTATTTCCTCTCCCAGAATTGTCTTCCCATTTGACCAGTAGGCAGCTCTGGTCTTTTTATAAATGTAAAATCTTAAGATGCAAAGAATGATTATTCGAGCTACAATCATTTCCATGTCGCCTCTTTGAAAGATAATTTGTTGATCATTTGTTTAAAGAACAACAAATTCTTCAATGCGCATCCCGAGATTCTCCCAGGTGGCTTAACTGACAACTGAAGATCTCGTGGTGTTATTGTGGGATGTACCCAGGCTCTTACAGTTCAAGATGTAGTGCATTATGGAGCCAGGTGTAAACCACCGACTGTATCTAGCGCCCAGACAACCTTTGAGGTGGCTGTCAATGTTAAAGGTGCATATTAAGGCGGTAAAGACCAGCATATCTTCAGGCTTCTTTCCCGAGCTGCTGCGTTATTCCATAATGAAACAATGCAACATGAAAACAATTGCTAACCATTCCAGTCGGTCAGAGGGATTTCATGAGCTTCACCAGGCATGAGCCATATAAAATAGAGTTTCGTAGTAATTTCCACGATTTGACACACGTAAGTAGAATGACAGGAAGTGAAAAGAAAACTTAGATGTCGTCATTGGTCTCCGGTTGTGCCACAGAATCTATGACATAGCGTCCATGTCTCTCAGATTGTTTTTGCAGTGATTCGAACTCATTATGAGGAAATCCCATCTTTTGTTGCTCTGCTGCCAACTGCTAGAGATGAATATCTACTGCAGCCTTTTAGCCCTTCCCATTAATGGCACAAATTAGTCCGGGCCATTGTTTGGAATTGCAAATATCAGCTGGAAGAAAAGAAAATGACAAGGAAACACATTACAGCCCAGTTGACGATTCCTCATAGACCTTGGCTAGTGATTAATCCCCGCTTCATTATTCGGCTTTACAGATATGTACAAAAAAAATATGGATAGTCAAGGAATGCTGAAATGTAGCAGAAAGCTACATTGTGTTTAGGAAACAGGGGAGCATGGTCACCAAGCATACCCGAGTATAGGGCAGCAGCATGGTGAAGCTACAATGTGGGACTACATGCATGCTAAACAAGTGATATAAAGAGAAAATAAGTATTAGCGTTTATAATTCTAATGACATCGCACAGAATTGAACGGATATCTCTGACTTGATTTCCAACATTTCTGCACTGCGCTCCCTGTTAAGGAAGAATCTCCCGTTGTATGTCGTTGTTGAATACTCCCCTTCAATCGGTGCTAACACTGATAATGCCCCTCCACCTGCAATCCCACCCATCATCCCTGCCTCCCACGCCTTTCCTCTGCTCGTCTTTCCTTTATGTTCTCCAACACAATTTTTTTTTCTTCTGGGATAGATTATTTAACTAGGTATTGGTTTTTATCGGTTCATTCCCTCATTCCCAGTAAAGTGCTCTGTTTACATGGCACACGCACACACACTGCTAAGTAGTCAAAGAGACAAACCTTTCTTTTAGGTTGACTGAAGTGTTCTTATTTTCCTTCTTCTTCTCCTTGCAGCAAACATTATGACCATCGTGATCCTCTCCAGGGGAAATTGTGGTCTCTCCAAATGTATCTCTGTCTACATGGTGGCCATGGCTGTAGCGGATCTGCTGATCATGGTGTTTAGTGTAGTCGTGTTTCAGACCTTCAGTTATCACTTTCCGTACTCTTTTTTGTCCTACACTGCTTTTTGTAAGTTCATTCTGTACATGGGTTTTGTTAATTTGGACATGTCAGTGTGGTTCACAGTTTCATTTACATTTGACCGCTTTGTTTCCATTTGTTGTCCGAACTTTAAAGAGAAATATTGCACCAAGAGAATTGCAACTACGGTTATAGTAACGCTTTTCGTTTTGGCCTACTTAAAGGGTGTCCCTATGTTCTTTTCGTATGAAGCTCAACGAGTCATTGACAAAGTGCACTGGGGCTGTCAGACAACGCAGGCCGTTTATACATTGCCCGCGTGGTCTGTGTACAGTTGGATGCAGTCTAGCTCAGCTGTGCTGCTGCCTTTTTCTCTCATCATGCTGTTTAATTCTTTAACCGTCAGACGTATTTTGTTAGCAAATCGTGTACGCAAAGGCCTCCGGAGTAGGGGAAGTGAGAGCCAGAATGATCCAGAAGTGAAGAGCCGAAGAAAATCCATCGTTCTACTCTTCACGATATCAGGCAGCTTCATAGTTTTGTGGTTAACAGCTGTTGGGAGTTTTGCAGCCACCAGAATGTCAAACAGCGTTTACTACGAAGGAGATTACTCCAATCCGGGGTATATCGCCATTGAGACTGGAAATCTACTCATGTACCTAAGTTCCTGTTCTAACACCTGCATTTATGCAGCGACTCAAAGAAAATTCAGAGAAGAACTAAAGAATGCGCTGAAATTTCCTTGGATATATTTTTCCAAATTGGTGAAAGATAAGGAAGAATTTAAGACAAATGAATGATGTCTCTCCAAACTGGAGTTTTATTTTTCACATATTTTCCTGTACAAGAATGCTGCGCTTCTTAGAATCTAACTATGGGAGATGTTGTTTAATGTTATAAACGGTGTTGAATAAAATTTGATGATAGCAAACAATTAAAGTGATCACGAATGCACAACACCATCAGAGATCATGTGGTGCCACTGGAGAAGGGATGTGTGAACTCACCGACTACGATAGTGTAGTCAATGATCATTCTTGCCACTTGCCTATTAATGGAATGCTATAGTTGGTCTATCAAATCTTGTTCGGATGAGGAATCATTGGTAAAATTGTGTGTGTGGTGGTGGGGGGTGTGTGGAATTATGGTCGAAAAGTTTTCTCTTACAACGGAGAGATAAAGGTCAGCATGAAAGCAGACTGAATATTTGTTTTATAGAGGCTTGTGAGAACATCACATTGCACAGAGAGCGAGGGAGAGACGTGTTGTCGTCCAAAGGGAAAATGCTTAAGAAATGCAGCGCCACAGCGAGAGATGCTAGGGTGCCGGCGGGTGGAGGAGAGGGCGTGTGGAATTGGGCTTAGGATGTGGTGAATAGGTAGAAATATGGTACACTTGCATTTATTCACTGAGATATAGAATATAAGAGCGGGGAGCTTACGATGGGCTGAATAATGAAAACTTCAAGGCCTAGTTCGTGTTCTGTCTGCATTTCTGGTTATCACATCATGTAAGGGTTGTGTATGAGAAAGTGCGTAAAGGAGATTTACGATGTTGCCTGACCAAGGAAATACTTCGAAGAGAAGCTCTGCTTGGCTGGGTTGTTTTCCCTAGAATAGTGAACGCTGGGGCGGGGGACGGGGGTGAGGAATACGGGTGGGATAACGATCGGAGTGTGCAGATTTTGAGGTGCATAGGTAGGCACTTTTCAAATTAGTGAAGCTGTAAATGACCAGGAGACATGGGTTCATGGATTTAAATATAAGGTTCTGGCAAGAGATTTAGAGGGAATTTGAAGAAAGTGCTGTTTCTACCAAGAGAATGATAGAGTGTCAGAAATCATAGACTGAAAGTGTTGCAGGTTTGGGGAACATCACGGTATTAAAAAAAAAACACACACACTCACACATTCAGAGAAGCGCTAAAAATGCCATAATATATCAGGCTAAAACTCTGCGAGATGTGATGTTTGAGTCTGCGGAAAGAGCACCAACTGCCAAAGCACTTCATTCAAGTCAGAATGTCAGAACCAAAAGTAATGTGTTGGTGACAAAAACATTAGTAGCTACATGCACCTGGAACAATGATAAGGAAATGTCAAAAGAGCCAGAAAGGAATGGAAAAAAGCTAATAACAGTACTGGGCTAATTTTCTAGAATCGTAGAATGAAGATCTATTAACTATAGTTCGTATCCCAGCATGGTATTGGGAATTTTACACTCAACTAATTATTCCATGCTGATTTTTTTGTATTCCAAAAATAATGTACATAATATATATCTTTTAAGTACATCGATGGCTGAAATGGGGAATAAAAGTTTTGATGGCCAGAAACAAAAACTCTCTGATCAGTAAACTCTTGCAAAGATAAAAGAAACTTAGTCTTCAAAGTGTAATATTTTAATGACTAGATTTATTAAACATTGAAATATTAGAATCAAAAACATTGCAAATTAAAATTATTCAGAAAATACCAAAATGCAATTGAGTGAAGACAAATTTCTTTTGGCAGAGAATACCCCCATGCTCATTTGTTGTGGCTGTGAAATCAGAAATGCCCCTTTCAGCTAAAATAAGTTTGCCTTGAATTAATTGCATGTTTGCATATTCTAAATATTGTTACTTTGCAGTGGTCCTGATTTTAATATTTCAATGTTGAAATAAAAATTGTTTTAAATAAAATTTTATTATGCATTGAAGATTTGCAAGCGATTGTATTTTTAAATCAAATTTGATATTTTTAGAACTTTCTGATGTAATCCAGCTACCGAAATAGTATTCCCTACTCCAGTTTAGCAACGGTACCGGATGTCCTTGGAACATCGAGAATCCATTGACAGTATCTTCCAGAACTGGGTGAGTATATTTTCATTAAAAAAAAAATCAGAAACATGTTCATCTTATATTTCAATCAGGAAGTGCACAATACATCGTGCACAATAGATGTCACATTTAGCAACATTGTTCTGCATCTCCCAGATTCTTGCCTATTTATCAGACTTTTGTAGCCCTTGGCAGACTTCCAGCGTCCTCTGCACACTTTGCTCTGTCACTCACCTGATTGTCATCTGCAATTTTCTTGACACGCTACATCTGGTTCCCAACTCCAAATCATCTATGTAAAGTGTAAACAATTGTAGTCCTATCACTGATCCCTGACAATGTGAAAAACAGCCATTTACCCCCAGTCTTTGCTTACTGTTAGCAAACCACTTTTTTATCCGTGCTAATACATGATCCATAACACGGTGAAACTTTTATCTGATGCAACAGTCTTTGGTGCAGGAATTTGCCAAATGACTTCTCGAAATCCAGAAACATCACATCCATAGCGTCCCCATTCTCCACTGCACGAATTCTTAAAGAATTCCAACAAATTAGTCAAACATAGCCTTCACTACATGAACCCGTGTTATATCTTACTAATGGGACTGTTTACGTCGAGAAGATTCGCCATTTCTTCGCTGATGATAAATTCAAACATTTTCACATCTATAGAATTTAAACTAACTGGCCTGTAATTACCCGCCGTTTGTCTATCTTCAGGTCCAGAGGACTGGAGAATAGCTAATGTTGTACCGTTGTTTAAAAAGGGTAGTAGGGATAACCCTGGAAATTATAAGCCGGTGAGTTTGACGTCGTGAGAGGACTGCTCTTGGACCTTTTTCGAGAGTATCCTACTGCTTCACATCGTCAGTGTATGCTTGACCTGGACCATTTGATGGGCAACACGACAGCGCAGTGACTATAGCTGTGCTGTGCAGACACATGGATTTGGGCCTGTGTCTGTGGGAGTTTGCACATTCTCCCCATGCTTGCGTGCGTTTTCTCCGGGAACTCCGGTTTCCTCTCACACCCCAAAGATGTGCTCTTGGGCTAATTGGCAAAACAAATTCTCCCTAAATTGTCTCAAATTTGGTTTTTAATCCATAGATCTATAAACATGGACAGGGATCGCGTGGAGAAGGGGGAACATCGAGGTGGTGGCGCGGGCTCGTTGGGCCGAGGGGCCTGTTTCCCATGCTGTTTTTGTTCTTTGTCAGTGGTAGGGAAGCTGTTGGAGGGGATTCCTGGAGATAGGATGTATAGGCACTTAGAGCGTTGCGATCTGACTAGGGATACGAGCATGGATTTTTTAAGGGGAGGTCGTGCCTTACAAATCTGGTAGAATTTTTTGAGGAGGTGACGAAAACGGTGGATGAAGGGCGAGCCGTTGATGTCGTCTATATGGAATTTAGTAAGGCGTTTGACAAAGTCCCTCATGGGAGGTTAGTTGAGAAGGTCAAGGCTAATGGGATACAAGGACAGGTAGCTAGATGGACAAGTAACTGGCTTGGTAATAGGAAACAGAGAGTAATAGTGGAAGGGTGTTTTTCTAGCTGGAGGTCGCTCACTTGTGGTGTGCCGCAGGGCTCGGTACTGGGACCTCTTCTATTTGTAATTTATATAAATGACTTGGAAGAGGGAGTAAGCAGAGTGATCAGCAAGTTTGCAGACGATACAAAGATGGCTGGACTTGCAGACAGTGAGGAGCATTGTCAGGCGATGCAACAGGACATAAATAGGCTGGTAGCTTGGGCAGATAGATGGCAGATGGAATTCAATCCTGATAAATGCGAGGTGATGCATTTCGGGAAAAAGAATCTAGGGGGAGGTATATGATAAAGGGGAGACCTTTAAAGAGTATAGAAACGCAGAGGGACCTGGGGGTGCAGGTGAACAAGTCTCTGTAGGTGGCAGAGCAAGTGGAGAAGGTTGTGAAGAAAGCGGATAGTATGTTAGCCTTTATACGAAGGGGTAGAGAGTACAAGAGCTGGCCTTTAATGTTGCAGTTGTATAAAAGGTTGGTTAGACTTCATTTGGAATACTGCGTTCAGTTCTGGTTGCCTTACTACCGGAAGGACGTGGAGACTCTGGAGAGAGTGCAGAGGAGGTTTACCAGGATGCTGCCTGGTATGGAAGTTTTGAGTTACGAGGAGAGGTTAGGCAGATTTGGGCTGTTTTCCTTAGAAAGACGAGACTTAGAGGCGATCTGATAGAGGTGCTCAAGATTATGAGGGGTATAGATAGAGTAAACAGGGTTAAGCTTTTTTCTAGGATGGACTCGAATAGCACGAGGGGTCACGGGCTTAGGGTGAGGGGCGTAAGGAATAATTTGGATGCTGGAGGGAGTTTTTTCACACAGACGGTAGTGGGGGTATGGAATGCGCTGCCAAGTCAAGTGGTGGAGGCAGGTACTCTGGAGTTATTTAAGAAATACTTAGATGGGCGCATGAACAGATTGGGAATGGAGGGGTATAGAAAACTGATTTAAAATTGGGATCATGAGCCTTGGGAGTCCCTGGGAAGTGTGTAAATAAATAATGATATTGATGTACTTGTTTTTATCCTACAGGTGCTTCAGTCCACCTTGTTGTCTAACGAGGGACATACACACGATAGGTCGTGAGAGGGCTGCTCTTGAAATTTTTTTTGCAGAGTATCCTAGTGCTTCACGTCGTTAGTGTATGCTTGACCTGGACCATTTGATGGGCAACACGACAGCTCAGTGACTATCGCTGTGCTGTGCAAATACATTGATTTGGGCCTGTGTCTGTGGGAGTTTGCGCATTCTCCCCGTGCTTGCGTGGGTTTTCTCCGGGTGCTCCGGTTTCCTCCCACATCCCAAAGATGTGCTCTTAGGCTAATTGGCAAAACAAATTCTCCCTAAATTGTCTCAAATGCGCTTTTTAATCCATAGATCTATAAACACGCACTGGTTTCGCGGGTAGAGGTGGGAACATCGGGGTGGTGGCGTGGGCTCGTTGGCCTGTTTGCCTTGCTGTTTTGTCCTTTGTTCTTTGTTCTTTTTTTAAACAATGGCGTCACATATGCTATATTTTGACACGAAATACTGCTCAATTCTGCTGTCATTTTCTCATTTTCAGTTAGTACATCTCCTTTCTCATCCGCTAAGAATCAATGATTATTTTAGCCACCGTTTTTTCTTTTACATATTAACAGAATCTTTTGCTATGTGTTTCTATACTCCGAGCTAATTTACTCACATATTCCATCTTACTTTTCTGTTTAACATTTTCATGGCATTATAGACCCTTAAATTGTTCCCAATCCTCTAGTTTCCCACTAAACTTTGCCACTCTATATGTGGTTTCTTTCAATTTAATATCCCCATTTCTTTCCTTAAATGTCCTTGGCTAATTATCTCTTTTTCTGCCATCCTTCCTTGTCACTGGTATACACCTTTGCTGAGCACTGTGAAAAATCGTTTTGAACATTCTCCACTGTTCGTCAATTGTCCCACCATAGTTTTTGCTCCCAGTCTACCTTAGTCAACTCCTCCTTTATCCCAATGTATTCTATTTTGTTTCAAGCACCGACACTTGGATTGGATTTTATCTGCTCACACGCCATCAGTATTATAAATCCAACTATACTGTGATTGCTTCTTCTGAGTGTACCCCTAACTATTAGTTCAATAATTACTTCTGTCCCTTTATATAAAATCAGATCTATGATAGCGTGCTCCGTTGTACGTTCCACTACATACTGTTCAAGGAAGCTATCGCAGATGCATTCCGTGAACTCCTTCTCAAGGCTGCTTTGAACGACTTGGTGTGAACAAAGAACAAAGAACAACACTGCACAGGAAACAGGTCCTTCGGCCCAACAAGTCTGCGCCGCTATTCTACTATTCTGTCGGCGCCTCAATCCAATCCTCCTTCTACCTATGACTTTTACATCCGCCTCTTGGACTCCACAATAAAGGTGTACAAACTTAGAGAATTTTGTGTGTGCCAGACTGAGGGAGGTCTAATTTAGGGACAATCTGTTAACACCAATGAGCTAAAAGTATGTTTTTGGGGTGTGGGAGGAAACCTGAGCACCCAGAGAAAACCCACGCAAGCACGGGGAGAATGTGCAAACTCCCACAGATACCGGCCCAAATTGGAGATCCAACCCATGTATCTGCGCAGCAAACAGTGATAGTCACTGAGCTGTCATGTTGCTCATCAGTTGGTCCAGTTTAAGCATACACTAACGACGTGAAGCACGAGACAACTCTCAAAGCAGCATCCAAGAGCAGCACTCGCACGACCCACCGCGTGTATGCCCCTTGTTGGCCAATAAGGTGGACCGATTCACCAGTGGACGTAAAAAGCGAGACATCAATGAACATACACAGCTTATACAGACATCCACGGAAGATCCTCAGAAGCTCAAACGTAAGACAGGTGAGCCATACAATATGTTGGACAGTCAATAGGAACCTACTGATTCCCAGGAACGTCCTGAGGCTCTTGATCCTTATTTAGAGCAGTCTTTTGTACCCCTCCATCTCTAGTCTGCGCATGTGCCTATCCAGGTAAACCTTAAACAACTCTACCATGCCTGCCTCCACCACCCTACATGGCAGTGCATTCCAGGCTTCCACAACCCTCTGCGTGAAAAACTTCTCTCTAACGTCTGAATCACACGTCTCTCCTCTCATCCTAAGCCCATGGCCCCTCGTAATTTTTGTATCCAGCCAGGGAAAAAGCTTTCCACTGTTCGTTCTATTTGTATACTTCATGATCTTATACACCTCTATTAGGTCTCCCCTTCATTCTTCGTCTTTCCAGGGAGAACAACCCCAATTTGCCCAATCGCTTCTCATAGCTAAGACTTCCCATACCAGGCAGCATCCTGGTAAATCTCCTCTGCATTCCCTCTAGGATCTCCACCTCCTTCCGATAGTTTGGCGACCAGAACTAGACGGAGTACTCCAAATGCTGTCTAACCAACGTTCTATACAACTGTAACATTAGACACCAGCTTTTATTCTCTATCCCCTTTCCTATAACGGCAAGCATACCATAAGCCTACTCTGTCACCTTCTCCACCTGTACTGCCACCTTCAAGGACTCGTGTACTTGCACACCTAGGTCCCTCTGTGTTTCTGTACTCTTAATAGTTCTGCTATTTATCGCATAACTCCCCCTGACATTATTTCTTCCAAGATGCATCACCTCGCATTTATCTGGATAGGTCTCGTCCGACTGAATCATGAAAATGTCAAGGAGATGGTAATAAATACTGGCTGGAATTTGCACCGAGGGAGTAATTAAAAGAACATGAGGTCAATTAACTCAACAAGAAAAAATCATGATGAATTGAGATGGAGGTTAAAATCAATGAGGCTGAAAAGTTGTTTGATGCAGAGGGTAAGGGGGGAAAGCAGGAGGGAATTTTTTAAACATGTTTTGGGGGGCAGTCAAGAATGATGGTTTTGGAAGAAAGATGAGAGTGATTTAAGAAGATGAGATGCTCAAAGGAAGAGACAGTGCAAGAGAAGTAAGGAGTCCGGTCTAGGTGTGACCTGATGTTAAGCACCACCCTACTGCCATGACAATCTTGGCAGGGCTACTGTGAATGATGTAGTAGGCGGAGAGGCTTCATTATGTGGAAAGGTGCTTCCACCCCTAAGAAGTTTCCTATAAGACCTAATGGCTGCACCTCTTTTTCAACGATGTTTCAAGTTCACATTTTTTCCTATTGAATATTTTGTGATAACAGCGCCTGCTACTTTACGGCTATTCAAAATGGCAGTGACCTCACAGTTTCATGAGATTGTGAGGAGTGGACATTTAAAATCAGCAAAATAATCATGAGAATAAGGTAAGTGGTTAAGAAAGCAGTGCAGATGTAAACATGAATAGCCATCCTGTTCTGGACAACTGCTGATGATGTAAGCTGCATTCACTAGAAATGTTGTCCTCTGGAATGCAGGCACTATCTCATGCTTCGTCCCACCAAGTCCTTCTGTGTTTTGCTATTGTCTGAAGCGTTCACAGAATGTCACTAAAATTAAATTGCATCCATTTTATAAGTTCAACATTCCTGTTTAAAATGAATTCTTTTATTCATACAGAGCTGTTTTTATTAAACAACAGCCCTTGCCAGCCCCCTCCATAAGCTAAGATCGTTGACTCTCAAGTCATTTTAGTTAGTTTTAATAAACCTTTGGTCCTGCGTTTTACAAGACTATTCTGCACCTTCTGCCCCCTCCCGCCCCCGCCCACATTATTTGCCGCTCTCGGTCTTGGCCAAGGACCAACTGAAGCAACTAAATGAATATTTTCAGCATCTAAACTTAGCCCTTACTAATTATTCAGAATTTCCTAATTCCCTCTTCCTTACCTTAACTGCTGTTACCGATGCTGTAACTTCGGTAGATTTGGAAAGTCATGTAAATCAATTTGTGATTAGATGTACAATTACTACTAATATTAGAAATAATAAAATTCCTTGAAGGAACGATGAATTCAAAGATACTATTCAGCCTGGAAGCCAACCAAATAAGGTAAATAGCGCAAGGTCTTTGTGTTTCCCACCATCTTCATGTATTCAAT
>JAGIQG010000276.1:0-37500 GCA_024679065.1 Sphyrna mokarran
GAGAGAGAGTGTGTGTGTGTGAGAGAGAGAGTGTGTGAGTGAGAGAGTGTGTGTGTGTGTGTGTGAGAGAGAGAGTGTGTGTGTGTGAGAGAGAGAGTGTGTGTGTGTGAGAGAGAGAGTGTGTGTGTGTGTGTGAGAGAGAGAGAGAGGGTATGTGTGTGTGTGTGTATGAGAGAGAGTGTGTGTGAGAGAGAGAGTGTGTGTGTCTGAGAGAGAGAGAGAGAAAAAATGTGAAAGAAAGAGTATGTAAGAATGTGAGAAAGTGTGTGTGAGAGAGAAAGATTATTTGAGAGAAAGTGTGAGAGATGGAAAACAGGCCCCAAACCTAAACCCTGACCCCATTTACTGGATGCAAACTCTGAACCCTGACCCCGAGTACAGGCCCCAACCCTGAACCCTGACCCCGAGTACAGGCCCCAACCCTGAACCCTGACCCCGAGTACAGGCCCCAACCCTGAACCCTGACCCCGAGTACAGGCCCCAACCCTGAACCCTGGCCCCGAGTACAGGCCCCAACCCTGAACCCTGACCCCGAGTACAGGCCTCAAGTCTGAATGCTGACCCCGAGTACAGGCCCCAACCCTGAACCCTGACCCCGAATACAGGCCCCAAACCCTGAACCCTGGCCCCGAGTACAGGCCCCAACCCTGAACCCTGACCCTGAGTACAGGTCACAACCCTGAATCCTGACCCCAGGTACAGGCTCAAACCTGAACCCTGACCCTAGGTACAGGTCCCAAATTTGGCCGATTGGATCAGTAACTGGCTGTCTCATAGAAGGCAGAGGGTGGAGATGGAGGGAAAATGTACAGACTGGAGGCCAGTTCCCAGCGGTGCACCACCGGGGTCAGTGCTGGCTCCTCTGCTGTTTGTGATTTTTATCAATGAGTTGGAAGAGGGGGCTGAAGGATGGGTTAGTAAATTTACTGGTGACACCAAGATTGGTGGAGTAGTGGATGAGGGGGAGGGCTCTTGCAGGCTGCAAAGAGACATTGATAGGATGCAGAGCTGGGCAGGAAAGTGGCAGATGGAGTTTAACCCTGATAAGTGCGAGGGGATTCATTTTGGTAGGACAAACTTGAATGTGGATTACAGGGTCAACGACAGGGTTCTGAGGAATGTGGAGGAACAGAGAGATCTTGGGGTTCATATCCACAGATCTCTGAAGGTTGTCACTCAAGTGGATAGAGTGTGAAGAAGCTTATAGTGTGTTAGTGTTTATTAACAGGGGGTTTGAGTTTAAGAGCCGTGGGCTTATGCTGTAACTGTACCGGACTTTGATGAGACCACATTTAGAATATTGTGTACAGTTCTGGTCACCTCACTATAAGAAGGATGTGGAAGCATTGGAGAGAGTGCAGAGGAGATTGACCAGGATGCTGCCTGGTTTGGAGGGTAGGTCTTATGAGGAAAGGTTGAGGGAGCTGAGGCTTTTCTCTTTAGAGCGGAGGAGGATGAGAGGCAACTTAATAGAGGTTTATGATGAGAGTGATTGATAGAGTGGACGTGCAGAGACTTTTTCCTCGGGTGGATGTAGCTGTTACGAGGGGGCATAACTATAATGTTCATGGTGGGAGATATAGGAGGGAATGTCTGAGGTAGATTCTTTACTCAGAGAGTGGTTGGGGTGTAGAATACACTGCCTGCTGTGATAGTGAAGTCGGACACTTTAGGAACTTTCAACCAGTTATTGGAGAGGCACATGGAGCACTCCAGAATGAGAGGGAGTGGGAGAGCTTGATCTTGGGGTCAGACAAAGCTCGGCACAACATTGAGGGCTGAAGGGCCTGTACTGTGCTATTCGATGTTCTAAATATGCCCCAAGACATATTGGCTAGGGGGATTTGGGAAGCTAAATCGCCCCTTCATGTCCCAAAGTGTGTACGAGAGATGGATTGGCCATGCCAAATTCCCCATAGTGTGCTAAGATGTGTAGTTTGGGTGGATTGGCCTTGATAAATTCATCTTAATGTGCCAAGATGTGTAGGAGAGGTGCATAGGCCGGGCTAAATTCTCCTTATTGTCCGAAGATGTCTATGAATGGTGGATTGGCCAGGCTAAATTGCTCTTTAGTGTCCCAAGATGTGTAGGTTAGATGGACTGGCCATGCCGTGATAGTTATAGGACGGATATCAGAGGCAGGTTCTTTACCCAAAGGGTGGTTCGGGAGTGGAATGCCCTGCCTGCAGCAGTTGTAGATGCGCCAAGTTTGGTGGCGTTTAAGAGGTTAGTTGATAAGTATATGGAAGAGAAGGGAATGGTTTAGTTTGGAGGGGCATTGCTTTTTATATTGGTCGGCGCAACATCGAAGGCCGAAGGGCCTGTTCTGTGCTGTAATGTTCTATGTTCTATGTTCTATGCTAAATTGGGACAGTCAGGGGCAAGTTAGCTTGGCCAATACATCTAACTTGAACATTTCAGGAAGTGAAGGTGCAATTTAGCATCACCAATCCACCTAAAGTACACTTCTTGGGAGAGAGGGGCAGTTTAGCATGGCCACTCCACTTCTCATACACGTCTTGGAACATTAAGGGGCAATTAGCATGGCCAATCCACCACTTGTACGCATCTTGGGACACTATAGGTGCAATTTAGCATACCCAATCCATCTAACCAACACACCTTGTGACTCTAAGAGGCAACTTAATGTTGCCAATCCACCTCTCGTATACATTTTGGGATACTAAGGGGAATTTAGCATGGCCAAACCACATTTTGTACACATCTTGGGTCATGAAGGGTCAATTTTCATGGCCAATTGCCATAACTTACACATCTTGGGATACTAAGAGGCGATATGTGTAGGTTAGTTGGATTGCCTAAATTCATCTTAGTGTACCAAGATGTGTATGAGAGGTGTGTAGGCCAGACTAAATTGTCCTTAGTGTCACAAGATGTGTACGGGAGATGGATTGGCCGTGCTAAATTGCCCCTTCGTGTCCCAGGGTATGTACAAGATTGCCCCTGACTGACCCAAGGAGTATTGGTTAGATGGATTGGCCGTGCTAAAGAACATAAGAACATAAGAAAGAGGAGCAGGAGATGGCCATCCAGCCCCTCGAGCCTGCCCCACCATTCAATAAGATCATGGCTGATCTGAAGTGGATCAGTTCCACTTACCCGCTTGCTCCCTATAATCCTTAATTCGCTTAATCGCTTAAACTGCACCTTAATATTCCAAGTTATGTAATTAGATGGATTGGCCATGCTAAATTTCCCTGCTGTCCCAATGTATGTAGGTTAGAGTGGATTGGCCAGGCTAAATTCCCCCTGCTGTCCCAAGGTGTGCAGGTTAGAGTGGATTGGCCAGGCTAATTTCCTCCTGCTGTCCCAAGGTGTGTAGGTGAGAGTGGATTGGCCAGGCGAAATTCCCCCTGCTGTCCCAAGGTGTGTAGGTTAGGGTGGATTGGCCAGGCTAAATTCCTCCTGCTGTCCCAAGGTGTGTCGGTTAGAGTGGATTGGCCAGGCTAAATTCCCCCTGCTGTCCCAAGGTGTGTAGGTGAGAGTGGATTGGCCAGGCGAAATTCCCCCTGCTGTCCCAAGGTGTGTAGGTTAGGGTGGATTGGCCAGGCTAAATTGTCTCTTAGGTTCAAAAATGTGTAGGTTTGGTTAATTGGCCATGCTAAATTCACCTTAATGTCCAAGATATGTACGAGAAGTGGTTTGGTCATGCTAAATTGTCCTGTGGTGTCACAAGATGTGTACGAGTGGTAGATTGGTCATGTTAAATTTCCTTTAGTGTCCCAAGATGTGTAGGTTAGGTGAATTGGCCATGATAAATGCACTTAGGATCCAAAGATGTGTAGTTTCAATTCACTCTCTCCTTTTTAATTCAGTGTCACAGGCCTGGCTGGGTTCACTCTGTCCTTTTTGATTCAGTGTCACAGGCCTGGCTGGATTCACTCTCTCCTTTTTGATTCAGTGTCACAGGCCTGGCTGGGTTCACTCTGTCCTTTTTGATTCAGTGTCACAGGCCTGGCTGGGTTCACTCTGTCCTTTGAGATTCAGAGTGTGCACGTGTGCGGGTGTAAGGATGCGCGAGTATGTGTGTGTTAGGGAATTTGTGAGGGGGTGTGTGAGTGAGTCAGCGTGCAGATATGCATGTGAATATTTCTGAGAGATTCCTGTAATTTACCAATGCCAATTAGGAGTTAATCCCCGGAAAACAATACGTATTGCAACAAGAAGTGTTGGTCAATTTTTTGGTTACTTGGATTGTCCGTGAGGGGCAATTTAGCCTGGCCATCGACCTGTCATACACATGATCTGACCTCACTCCCCTCCCCCACCCAGAGAATGATCTGACCTCACTCCCCTCCCCCACCCAGAGAATGATCTGAACTCACTCCCGTCCCCCACCCAGAGAGCGATCTGTCCTGACTCCCCGCCTCCTGCACAGAGGATGATCTGACCTCACTCCCCTCACCCACCCAGAGAATGATCTGACCTCACTCCGTCCCCCACCCAGAGAATGATCTGACCTCACTGCTGTCCCCCACCCAGAGAAAGATCTGACCTCACTCCCCTCCCGCACCCAGAGAAATATCCGCATTCAATTCCCTCCACCCACCCAGAGGATGATCTGACCTCACTCCACTCCCCAACCCAGAAAATCATCTGACCTCACTCCTCTCCCACCACGCAGACACTGATCTGACCTCACTCCCCTCCACTACCCAGGGAACAATCTGACCTTACTCCCCTCACCTACCCAGAGAATGATCTGACCTCACTCCCGTCCCCCACTCAGAGAATGATCTGACCTCACTCCCGTCCCCCACCCAGAGAATGATCTGACCTCACTCCAGTCCACCACCCAGAGAATGATCTGACCTCACTCCCGTCCCCCACCCAGAGAATGATCTGACCTCACTCCCCTCCTCCACCCACAGGATGATCTGACCTCATTCCCCACCCCAACCCAAAGAATGATTTGACCTCACTCCCCTCCCCCACCCAGAGAATGATCTGACCTCACTCCCCTCCCCCACCCAGGGAATGATCTCACCTCACCCGCGTCCCCCACACAGAGAATGATCTGACCTCACTCCCCTCCCCAACCCAGAGAATGATTTGACCTCACTCCCCTCCCCCACCCAGAGAATGATCTGACCTCACTCCCCTCCCCCACCCAGAGAATGATCTCACCTCACTCCCCTCCCCCACCCAGAGAATGATCTGACCTCACTCCCCTCCTCCACCCAGGGGATGATCTGACCTCACTCCCCTCCCCCACCCAGAGAATGATCTGACCTCACTCCCCTCCCCCACCCAGAGGATGATCTGACCTCACTCCCCTCCCCCACCCAGAGAATGATCTGACCTCACTCCCCTCCCCCACCCAGAGAATGATCTGACCTCACTGCCGTCCCCCACCCAGAGAATGATCTGACCTCATTCCCCTCCCCAACCCAGAGAATGATCTGACCTCACTCCCCTCCCCCACCCAGAGAATGATCTGACCTCACTCCCCTCCCCCACCCAGAGAATGATCTGAACTCAGTCCCCTCCTCCACCCACAGGATGATCTGATCTCATTCCCCACCCCAACCCAAAGAACAATTTGACGTCACTCCCGTCCCCCACCCAGAGAATGATCTGACCTCACTCCCCTCCCCCACCCAGAGAATGATCTGACCTCACTCCCGTCCCCCACCCAGAGAATGATCTGACCTCACTCCCCTCCCCCACCCAGAGAATGATTTTGTTGTAATTTTAAAATCTCTGATCCTTTTTCGACCAGTTTGCTCACTCCAATGTTTTACCCCGGTTCCCTTATTTACAAGGTGGACAAAGGACAAACACAAGTAAATGTTCAACAAGTTTATTAATAATAACCAATTAACCCTTAAATTACCCCCATAAAACAAGAGAATACCCCAAAATCAGATATTCTACCCGCAGAGATGGTTTGGTTAAACTGCAGGCTCGATTCTCTGAGTCTCTCTGGTTTGTTGTGTGGAAGGTGAGTCTCGATGGCAGCTTCTTCCTTCCTTCCCTCTCTGGTCAGTCTTCCAGATGGTCAACCTCCCTCATCCTCTCTTCACTGCTGGTCTCTGAAATGTGTCCCTCTATTTCCCCTCCTGCCTGTTTGCCTTTCCAGAAACTTCTCTGGCTTCTGCTCAATGAGATCCTGGGGGACGGGGTTCCCATCCCCAGTGGGTTTCTTGATGTTTGCCTGACAGGACACCAGGGTCTGTCCCCCCACCCCCGGTGTCCATCTCCACGCTGCTGTTTCCATGTAACCTGTTATCAGATTAAACCCACTGCAGGAACTCCCGGTGACAGAAAGTCTGGCCCAGTCTGGGTTTCTAACAATCGGCCGGTGCATTTCAACGGGGTGCAATGATCTCCTGCTAAATATCAGTCAGGGGGCAATGAGCTTTGATAGGGGGCTGATGAGTCAGACACAGACAGGTTTATGATTTGTACGACTGGCCTGCCTGAGGTTTGACTGGGTTTGATTTTTAATACATCCAATTCTTTCATTTACAATATCCAATTTTATCAGCCATAAAACGAGGCCTTGTTTATGTAACACCCTCACCAACCCAGATCCTTCACCCCTCACCATCTCTGACACCTTAAACCTCACCAACCCTGACCCCTCACCAACCCTGACCCCTCACCAACCCTGACCCCTCACCATCCCTGACCCCTCACCAACCCTGACCCCTCACCATCCCTGACCCCTCACCATCACTGACCCCTCACCATCACTGACCCCTCACCATTCCTGATCTCTGACCATCCCTGACCCCTCACCATTCCTGATCTCTGACCATCCCTGACCCCTCACCATTCCTGACCCCTCACGAACTCTGAACCCTCACCCCCTCACCATCCCTGACCCCTGACCCTTCACCATCCCCGACCCCTCACCATCTCTCCCACCTCACTCCTCAACAAAACTTCCACCATCCATACCCCTGACCTCTCACTATTCCTTACCCCTCACCCCTCACCAACCCTGACCCCTCACCCCTCACTAACCCTGACCCCTCACCGCTCACTAAGCCAGACCCCTCACCCCTCACTTACCCTGACCCCTCAACCCTCACTATTCCTGACTCCTGACCCCTCACTGCTCACTAACCCTCACCCCTCACCAACACTGACCCCTCACCCCTCACTAACACTGACCCCTCACCCCTCACTAACCCTCACCCCTCACTGCTCACTAACCCTCACCCCTCACCAACACTGACCCCTCACTAACACTGACTCCTCACTGCTCACTAAGCCAGACCCCTCAACCCTCACTATTCCTGACTCCTGACCCCTCACAGCTCACTAACCCTCACCCCTCACCAACCCTGACCCCTCACCATCCCTCAACATTCCTGACCCGTCACCAACCCTCACCCCTCACTCTCCCTGAACAGTCACTCCTCACCATCCCCGATCTTCTGACCCCTCATCATCTCTGACTTCTCACTCCTCACCAACCCTGACCCCTCACCCCTCATCATCCCTGACTCCTCACTATCCCTGACCCCTCATCCTTCAACGTCCGTGACCCCTGACCCCTCGCTGTCTCTGACCATCCCTGCCGCCTGACCCCTCAGCATCCCTGACCTCTTATACCTCACCATCCCTGACTCCTGACCATCCCTGACCCCTCACTATCCCTGACCTCTGACCATCCCTGACCCCTCACTATCCCTGACCTCTGACCATCCCTGACCCCTCACTATCCCTGACCTCTGACCATCCCTGACCCCTCTCCCCTCACCATCTCTGACTGCTCACTGTCCCTGACCCTTCACCCCTCACCAACATTGACCCCATATCCCTCACCATTGTTGACCATTCACCCCTCACCACCCCTGACCCGTCACCCCTCACTAATCCTGACCCCTCACCATCGCTGACACCTCACCCCTCACGAACCCTTCCCCCTCACTCCTCAGCATCACTGACCCTTCACCCCGCACCAATCCTGACTCCTCACCCCTCACCACCCTGACCCCCACCCCTCACCACCCTGACCCCCACCCTCACCATCCCTGACCAACACTGATCCCTCACCCTTCACCATCCCTTATCCCTCATCCCTCACCATCCCTGACCCCTGACCCTTCACCATCCCTGATCTCTCACTATCCCTGACCCCTGACCCTTCAGCATTCCTAATCCCTCACCACCCACCAACCCTGACCCCACACCACTCATCATCCCTCACACCTCACTATCCCTGATCACTCACCATCCATCACCACTCACCCCTCACCAACCCTGACCCCTCACCCTTCTCCATCCCTGACCTCTGACTCTTCACCATCCATGACTCTTCACTCCTCACCAACCCTGATCCTCACTCCTCACCAACCTGACATCACATCCCTCACCATCCCTGCCCCCTCACCCCTCACCATCCCTGCCCCCTCACCCCTCACCATCCCTGATCCCTCACCCTGCCTGACTGCTCACTGTCCCTGACCCCTCACCCTGCACCAACCTGACTCCTCACCCCTCAACATTCCTGACCCTCACCCCTCATCCCTCACCAACTCTGACACCTCTGACACCTCATTATCCCTGACCCCTCATCATCCCTGACCCCTCACCCCTCACCAACCCTCACCCCTCACAACTCTGACACCTCACCATCCCTAACCCCTCATCATCTCTGATCCTTAGCCATCCCTCAGCCCTCACCAACTCTCACCCCTCACTATCCCTCAATCCTCACTCAACAACACTCACCTTTCATCCCTCACAAACCTTGACCCCTCAATATCCCTGACTCCTCAATCCTCAATATTCCTGACCCCTCACCCCTCATAAAAACTGACCCCTCACCATTGTTGACTCCTCACCATCCATGATCCCTCACTCCTCACCACTCACCAACCCTGACCCCTCACCCCTCACTCTCCCTGACCATTGACCCTTCACTATCCCTGACCCCTGACCCTTCAGCATTCCTAACCCCTCACCACCCACCAACCCTGACCCCACACCACTCATCATCCCTCACACCTCACTATCCCTGATCACTCACCATCCTTCACCACTCACCCCCTCACTATCCCTGTCCCTTCACAATCCCCCATCCCTGACCCCTGACGTGCCTACCTCACCTCTTATGCCTCACTTACCCTGACTCCTCACTGCTCACCAGCATCTCTGACCCCTCACTATCCCTCACCCCTAACCATCCCTGACCTCTGATCCCTCACCATCTATAACTCCTCGTCCCTCACCATCCCAGACCATTCACTATCCCTGACCCCTGACCCATCACCATCTCTGACCCCATCATCCCTGATCCCTCACCATCACTAACCCCTCACTGCGAACCATTCCTGATCCTTCAACCCTCACCATCACTGAACACTGACCAACTCCCACACTCATATCTCACCATCCCGGACCCTGCCACCCCTCACCCCTCACCATCCCTAATTCCTCTCCATCCCTGACCCCTCACCCCACCCCTCACCATTCCTGATTCCTCACAGTCCCTGTCCCCTCACCCCTTACCATCCCTCACAACTCACTCCTCACCTTCTCTGACTCCTCACCCCTCACCATCCATGACCATTCACTGTCACTGACCTCACCCCTCACATCCCAGACCCCTCACCATCCTTTACCGCTCACCACTCTCCAGCTCTGACCTCTCAGCCCTCACCATCCCTCACCTCTCACCCCTCACCATCCCTGACGCCTCACCATTCCTTACCCCTCACCATCCATGATCCCTCACCCCTCACATTCCTTACTCCTCAACATCCATGATCCCTGACCCCTCACCATCTCTGAACCCTCACCCCTCTGACCTCTCATCATCCCTGACCCCTCACCATCCCTGACCCCTCACCCCTCACCAACCTGACTCCTCATCACTCACCATCATGGCCCCTACCATTCATCATCGCTAACCCCTCACCGCTCACGAACCCTGACCCCTCACTATCCCTGACCCCGACCCCTTACCATCCCTCACTCCTCACCAACCCTCAACCTTCACCCCTCACAAACCCTGACCCCTCACCATCCCTGACCCCTCACCCCTCACCAATCCCTCAGCCCTCACCATCTCTAACTCCTCACCATTCCTGACCCCTCATCCCTCACCGCCCCTGAACCATCATACCTCACCATCCCTGATCCCTTAACCCTCACCATCCCTGACCCCTTAACCCTCACTATCCCTGACCCCACACCCCTCACCAGCTCTGATCCCTCACATCTCATCAACCCTCAATTCTCACCCCTCACTATCCCTGACCCTTCACCCATCACCAACCCCGACCGCTCATTATCCAGATCCCCTGATACCTCACCATTCCAGACACCTCACCATTCATAAACCCTGACCTCTCGCCATTCTGATCCCTCACCATCCCTCACCCAGCCTGACCCCTCACCAACCCTGACTCCTGACCCCTCACCATCCCTGACTGTTCACCCATCAATATCCCTCATTGTTCACCATTCCTGACCCCTCACCCCTCACCATCCCTGACCTCTGACCCTTCATCATTCATTATTCTTCACCCCTCACCAACCCTCACCCCTCACCCCTCAGCATCCCTGATCCCTCAGCCTCATCCCTCACAATCCCTGACCCCTCACCCAGCACCAACCTGACTCCTCACCCCTCATAATTCCTGCCCCCTCACCCCTCACCATCCCAGACTCCTGAACCCTCCTATCCCCTGACCTCTCACCACTCTCCAGCTCTGCCACCTCACCCCTCACCATCCCTCATACCTCACCATCTCTCGACCCCCGACTAACCTTGAACCCTCACCTATCACTATACCTAACCCCTCACCCCTCACCATCCCTTACCCCTGGCCCCTCAACATCTCTGACCCCTCACCCCCTCTGATCCCTCACAGCTCACAATTCCTCACCAACCCTGGCCCCTCACTCCTCATCAACCATGATCCCTCATCATCCCTGACTCCACAGCCTCACCATCCTTGATCCCTCACCATCCCTCACCCCTCACCATCCCTCACCTCTCTCCATCTCTGAACCCTCACCCCTCTGACTGCTCACCCTTCTTCATTCCTCATCAACCCTGACCGCTCACACCTCGCCATCACTGACCCCTCACTCACCATCCATCACCCCTACCATTCATCATCGCTAACCCCTCACCCCTCACGAACCCCGACCCCTTACCATCCCTGACCCCGACCCCTTACCATCCCTCACTCCTCACCAACCCTCAACCTTCACCTCTCATGAACCCTGACCCCTCACCATCCCTGACCCCTCACCCCTCACCCCTCACCTATCCCTCAGCTCTCACCATCTCTGACCCTCACCCCTCAGCCTTTACTACCCCTGATACCTCACTATCTCTGACCGTCACCCCTCAGCCTTTACTATCCCTGATACCTCACTATCCTGACCCTCACCCCTCAGCCTTTACTATCCCTGATACCTCACTATCCTGACCCCTCACCCCTCAGCCTTTACTATCCCTGATACCTCACTATCCCTGACCCTCACTTCTCTCCAACATGACCCCTCACTCCTTATCATCCGACTCCTGACCTCTCACATTACCCACCCATCCCTGACCCCTTACCATCTTTGACCCCTCACCCCTCACCCACCCTGACTTCTCACATCCCTGACCCCTCACCCTTCACCTCTCACCATCCCTGACCCATCATCCCTCACAAAACCTGACCCCTGACCCTTCATCATCCCTGACTCCTCATCCCTCACCAGTCCTGCTCACTCACCTCCCCCTGTCCCTGAGCCCTGCCCCCTCAATCCCTGATCCTTCACACCTCACCATCTCTGTCCTCTCACTCCTCACCAAACCTGACCCCTCACCCCTCATCATAACTAACCCCTCATCCCTCACCATCCCTAACCCCTCCCCAACCCTCACGCCTCACCAAACCTGACCGCTCACCTCTCATCATCCCTCACCCTTGACCCCTCAGCATCCCTGACCCCTGACCAATCCTAACCCCTCACCATCTCTGATCCCTGACCCCTCACTATCCCTGGGTCCTCACCCCACAGCTTCCTTGCCCCATTACCCCTTATCATCCTTAACCCCTCATCCCTCACCATCCCTAATCCTTCACCCCTCACCGTCCCTGAACGTTGACCAACCCTGATCCCTCACCGTGCCTGACCCCTCACTTCTCACCATCCCTGATCCCTCAGCATCCCTGGCCTCTCACCCCTCACCATCTCTGACCCCTCCCCATCGCTCAACAACCCTGACCCTTCACCCCTGACCCCTCACCATGACTGACCCCTTACACTTCACCAACCCTAACCCTAATCTCCTCACCATCTCTGATCCCTCATCCTCACTATCCCTGACCCTCACCCCTCACCAAACTTGATCCCTCAACCCTCACCAGCCCTGACCCTGAACAATTCCAGTCCCCTCACCATCCCTGACCCCCTCATCATCCCTGATCCCTCACCCTCACCATCCCTAACCCCTCAATATTCCTGACCCCTCACCATCACTAACCCCTCACCCCTCAATATTCCTGACCCCTCACCATCCCTAACCCCTCACCCCTCAATATTCCTGACCCCTCACCATCCCTAACCCCTCACCCCTCAATATTCCTGACCCCTCACCATTCCTAACCCCTCACCCCTCAATATTCCTGACCCCTCACCCCTCACCCCTCAATAATCCTGACCCCTCACCATCCCTAATCCCTCACACCTCAATATTCCTGACACCTCACCCTCACCATCTCTAACCCCTCAATAATCAATATTCCTGATCTCTCACCCTCACCGTCCCTGACCCCTCACGCCTCAATATTCCTGATCCCTCACCCTCACCATTCTTAACCCCTCACCCCTCAATATTCTCGACCCCTCACTTCTCACTATCTCTGACCCCTGATCCCTCATCATTCCTTATTTCTCATCAACTCTGACACCTCACCATCACCATTCCTGACCCCTCACCCCTCACAAACATTGACTCCTCAACATACCTGACCTCAATCCTCAACATCCCTGACCCCTCACCATCCCTCACTCTAACCCCTCACCATTCCTGACCCCTCACCATTCCTGACCCCGTCCCATCTCTGTCCCCTCACTCTCCCCATGCCTGACCCTCTCACCCCTCACCATTCCTGACCCATCACTCAGCACCATCACTGACCCCTGACCTCTCACCAACTCTGACCCCTCATCATCCCTGACACCTCATCCCTCACCATCCTAGCCCACCATTCCTGACCCCTCACCCGCCCCTCTCTGACCCCTGACCAAACCTGACCCTTCACCCCCTCACCATTCCTAACCTCTCACTCCTCACTATCTCTGACCTCGCACCGCTTCATCGCTCACTAACCCTGACCCCTTACCCTGTACCACACCTTACACCTCACAAACCCTGACCTCTCAGCAATCCTGACCCCTCACCCCTTACCATCCCTCAGCAATCCTGACCCCTCACCCCTCCCCCACCCAGAGAAATCTGACCTCACTCCCCTCCCCCACCCAGAGAATGATCTGACCTCACTCCCCTCCCCCACCCAGAGAATGATCTGACCTCACTCCCCTCCCCCACCCAGAGAATGATCTGACCTCACTCCCCTCCCCCACCCAGAGAATGATCTGACCTCACTCCCCTCCCCCACCCGAATGATCTGTGAGTCTGAGGATTAAGAGATCAGGTTTGGTGCTCGGTCAGTCGTTACGGATTTTAAAGAATGGGGGGTCAGGGGTCACGGATGTTAAAGGGTGAGGGGTCAGGGATGGTGAGGATTGAGGGATGATGAGAGGTGAGGGATCAGTTTTGGTGAGGGGGTCAGGAGGTCAGGGATGGTATGTGATGACGGTTGTTGAAGGGTGGAGGTTCGGGAATGATGAGCTCTCAGGGTTGGTGAAGAGTGAGGCGTGAGGGATGGTGAGTGGTGAGGAGTCAGGGATGATGAGGGATGATGTGGGATGATGAGGGATGTTGCGGACTAAGGGGTCTGGTTTATTGAGGGGTCAGGGATGGTGAAGGATCAGGTTTGGTGAGGGGTCAGGAGTCAGGGATTGTGCAGGGCCAGGGATGGTGAGAGATGAGGGCCCAGAGTTGGTGAGGGGTGAGAGGTGAGGGATGGTCAGGGGTGAAGGATAAGGGGTCAGCGATGGTGAGAGTTGGGGAGGGGTCAGGGATAATAACAGGTCAGGAGCCAGAGTTGGTGAGGGGTCAGGGGACAGCAATGAGGGTTTAGGGTTGGTTTGAGGTGAGGGGTGAGGTTTGTTGATCGGTGAGGGATCAGGGATGGTGATGGGTCGAGGGATGGTGAGGGGTCAGGGACGGTGAGGGGTCAGGGACGGTGAGGAATGAGAGGTCAGGGCTGGTGAGGGGTCAGGAGTCAGGGATGATGAGGGGTCAAGGTTTGTGAGGGCTGAGGGGTCAGGATTGGTGAGGCGTGAGGGGTGAGGGATGGTGAGGGGTCAGGTATGGTGAGGGGTCAGGAATGTTGAGGGCTCAGTATTTATGAGTGGTGAAGGTCAGGGATGGTGAGAGGTGAGGGTTCAGGGGTCAGCGTTGGTGGTGGTTGAGAGGCCAGGGATTGTGAGTGGTGAGGGGTCAGGTTTGGTGAGGGGTGAGGGATGGTGCGGGATAAGGGTTCGGGAATAGTGAGGGGTGAAGGGTCAATGTTGGTGCGAGGTCAGGGGTCAGAAATGCTGAGGGGTGAGGGGTCAGCAATGTGAAAGGTCAGGGGACAGCAATAGTGAGAGGTGAGAGGTCAGTGTGGTTGAGGGGTGAGGGGTTAGGATTTTGAGGGCTCTGGGATAGTGAGGGGTCAGTGTTGGTGGGCGGTGAGGGGGCAGAGGTGGTGAGGGATTAGGAGTCATGGATGGTGAGGGGCCGAGGGATGGTATGATGAGGGATGAAGGGTCAGGTATGGTAAGGGACGACTTGTCAGGGATGGTGAGGAGTGATGGTGAGGGGTAAGAGATAGTGAGGAGGGGTGAGAGGTGAGGGGTGAGGGGATGGTGAGGGGATGGAATAAAGAGTGAGTAATCAGGCATGATGAGGTATGAGGGGTCAGGGATGGTGAAGGGTAAAGGGTCAGGGTTGGTGAGAGGTGAGGGGTGAAGGGTCAGCGTTGGTGAGAGGTGAGGGGTGAGGGGTCAGGGTTGATGAGAGGTGAGGGGTGAGGGGTCAGGGTTGGTAAGGGGTGAGGGGTCAGGGATGGTGAAGGGTTAGGGATGTTGAAGGCTAAGGAATGGTGAGTGGTAAGGGGTCAGGGATGGTGAGATGTGAGCAGTCAGGGATGGTGAGGGGCCCAGAATGGTGAGGGGCCTAGAATGGTGAGGGGTTAGGGGGGAGGGGTGAGAGGTGAGTGGTGAGAGATTGTGAGGCATCAGGGCTGTTGAGGAATGAGGGATGGTGAGGGTGAGGGCTGAAGGCTCAGGATTCGTAGGATGAAAGGTCAGGATTCATGAGGGGTCAGAGTTGGTGATGGGTGAGGGAGAGGGTCAGCGTTTGTGAGGGGTAAGGGGTCAGAGATGGTAAGGGGTGAGAGGTCAGGGATGGTGAGGGGTCAGGGGTGTTGAGGCACAGAACTTGTGAGAGGGTGAGGGGGTCAGCGTTCATGAGGAGTGAGGGGTTAGCGATGATGAGTGGTGAGGAGTCACGGATGGTGACGGGTCAGGGGTCAGGGATGATGGCTGAGGGGTCAGGATTGGTGAGGGGTGAGGGGTCAGAGTTGGTTACGGATGATCGGTCAGAGGTGGTGAGGGGTGAGAGGACAGAGATGGTGAGGGATCAGAGATGGTGAGGGGTGAAGGACAGAGATGGTGAGGGATCAGAGATGGTGAGGGGTCAGGGGTCAGGGAGAGTAAGGGGTGAGGGGTCAGGCATGCGGAGGGATGGTGAGGGGTCAGAGATGTTGAGTTGTGATGGGTCACGGAGGGTGAGAGGTGAGGGGACAGGGATGTTGAGGAATGAGGAATCAGAGTTATGAGGGATGGTGAGGTGTGAGGGGTCAGGGTTGGTGAGAGGTGAGGGGTCAGGGTTGGTGAGAAGTGAGGGGTAGGGATGGTGAAGGGTCAGGGATAGTAAAGGGTCAGGATTGGTGGGGGGTCAGGGATGATGAGAGATGAGCAGTCATGGGGTCAGGTATAGAGAGGGGTCAAAGTTAGTGAGGGCTGAGGGGTCAAGGATGGTGAGGGGCGTGCGGTCATGGTTGGTAAGGGGTAAGGTGTCAGGGATGGTGAGGGCTGAGGGCTCAGGGTTGGTGAGGTGTGAGGCGTGGTGAGGGTAGTTGGGCCTGGGATGGTGAGGGGTCAGGAGTCAGGGATGGTGAGAGATCAGGGTTCATGAGGAGTGAGGGTCAGGGATTTGAGGGGTGAAGGGTCACGGATGGTGAGGGGTAAGTGGTCACAGATGATGCCGGGTCGAGGAGATGGATGGTGAAGGATCAGAATTGGCGAGGAAAGGTGACAGATGAGGGATGAGTGGTGAGAGATGGTGAGAGATGAAGGGTCAGGGATGGTGAGGTGTCAATGTTGGTGAGGGCTGAGGGGTCAGGAACAGTAAGGATCAGGAATTGTAAGGGGTGAGGGGTCAGGGATGGTAAGGATGAGGGGTAAAGGATCAGGCTTGGTGAGGGGTGAGAAGACAGGGATGGTGAAGGGTCAGGGTTTGTGAGGGGTCAGGGATGGTGAGGGGTGAGGGGTGGGAGATGGTGAGGAATTAGAGGTCAGAGATGGTAACCATTGAGGGGTGAGGGATGATGAGGTGTGAAGGGTTAGTGATGGTGAGGGGTGAGAGGTGAAGGGTGAGGGGTCAGGGTTGGTGAGTGATGGGAAGGGTGAGCAATCTGATATGCTGAGGAGTGACAGCGATGGTGAGGAGTCAGAGATGGTACGGGCTGAAGGGACAGGGATGGTGAGGATGAGGGACCTGTGATGGTGAGGGGTGACGGATTAGCGATGGTGAGGAATGAGGGGCCAGGGATGCTGAAGAGTCAGGGATGCTGAAGAGTCAGGGATGCTGAAGGGTGAGGGATGGTCAGGGATGTGGCTTCAGAGTTGGTGAGGGATGTGGGATCAAGATTGGTGAAGTGTGAGCGGTCAGTGTTGGTGAAGGGTTAGATATGATGAGGGTTGAGGGGACAGGGTTGGTGAGGGGTGAGCGGTCAGGGATGGTGAGGGGTCAGGGATGTTGAGAGGTCAGGGATCAGGGAGGTTAGGGGTCAGGGATGGTGAGGCGTCGGGATTGGTGAGGGGTGAGCGAGTGGTCAGGAATGGTGAGGGCTGAGGGGTCAGGTTTGGTGAGGGATGAAGGGTCAGTGTTGGTGAGAGTTGAGTGGTCAGGGATCAGTGTGGTGAGTAGACAGGGATCGCAGGGGGGTCAGAGATGGTGAGGGGTCAAGATTGGCGAGGGGTGAGGGTTCAGGGATGGTAAGGGGTGAGGAGTCAGGGAGGTTGAGGGGTGAGGGGCGAGGGGTGAGGGGATGGTGAAGGGTGAGGGATCTGGGATGGTGAAGGGTCAGGGATCAGGAATGGAGGGGGGTGAGGGATCAAGGTTGGTGAGAGGTGAGAGGTCAGGGAAGGTTTTGGGCCTCTCATCTCTCACCAACCCGGACCCTGGTGAGGAGTCAGAGATGGTGAGGGATCAGGGATTGTGAGGGGTCAGGGCTCAGGAATGGTGAGGGGTGAGGCGTTAGGGTTGGTAAGGGGTGAGGGTTATTGAGGGGTGAGTGGGCAGGAATGGTGAGATGTGAGGTGTAAAGGTTGGTCAGAGGTCAGGGATGGTGATGGGTGAAGGGTCAGGGATGGTGATGGGTGAAGGGTCAGGGATGGTGATGGGTGAAGGGTCAGGGATGGTGATGGGTGAAGGGTCAGGGATGGTGATGGGTGAAGGGTCAGGGATGGTGATGGGTGAAGGGTCAGGGATGGTGATGGGTGAAGGGTCAGGGATGGTGATGGGTGAAGGGTCAGGGATGGTGATGGGTGAAGGGTCAGGGATGGTGATGGGTGAAGGGTCAGGAATGGTGATGGGTGAAGGGTCAGGGATGGTGATGGGTAAGGGTCAGGGATGGTGATGGGTGAAGGGTCAGGATGGTGATGGGTGAAGGGTCAGATGGTGATGGGTGAAGGGTCAGATGGTGATGGGTGAAGGGTCAGGAATGGTGATGGGTGAAGGGTCAGGGATGGTGATGGGTGAAGGGTCAGGGATGGTGATGGGTGAAGGGTCAGGAATGGTGATGGGTGAAGGGTCAGGGATGGTGATGGGTGAAGGGTCAGGGATGGTGATGGGTGAAGGGTCAGGGATGGTGATGGGTGAAGGGTCAGGAATGGTGATGGGTGAAGGGTCAGGAATGGTGATGGGTGAAGGGTCAGGGATGGTGATGGGTGAAGGGTCAGGGATGGTGATGGGTGAAGGGTCAGGGATGGTGATGGGTGAAGGGTCAGGGATGGTGATGGGTGAAGGGTCAGGGATGGTGATGGGTGAAGGGTCAGGGATGGTGATGGGTGAAGGGTCAGGGATGGTGATGGGCGAAGGGTCAGGGATGGTGATGGGCGAAGGGTCAGGGATGGTGATGGGCGAAGGGTCAGGGATGGTGATGGGCGAAGGGTCAGGGATGGTGATGGGCGAAGGGTCAGGGATGGTAATGGGTGATGGGTAAAGGGTCAGGGATGGTGATGGGTGAAGGGTCAGGGATGGTGATGGGTGAGGGGTCAGGACTGGTGAGGGGTGAAGGGTCAGGGATGGTGATGGGTGAAGGGTCAGGAATGGTGATGAGTGAAGGGTCAGGAATGGTGATGGGTGAAGGTCAGGACTGGTGATGGGTGAGGGGTCAGGACTGGTGAGGGGTGAAGGGTCAGGGATGGTGATGGGTGAAGGGTCAGGAATGGTGATGGGTGAAGGTCAGGAATGGTGATGGGTGAGGGTCAGGACTGGTGATGGGTGAGGGGTCAGGACTGGTGAGGGGTGAAGGGTCAGGGATGGTGATGGGTGAAGGGTCAGGAATGGTGATGGGTGAAGGTCAGGAATGGTGATGGGTGAGGGGTCAGGAATGGTGATGGGTGAAGGGTCAGGAATGGTGATGGGTGAAGGGTCAGGGATGGTGATGGGTGAAGGGTCAGGATGGTGATGGGTGAAGGGTCAGGAATGGTGATGGGTGAAGGGTCAGGAATGGTGATGGGTGAAGGGTCAGGGATGGTGATGGGTGAAGGGTCAGGGATGGTGATGGGTGAAGGGTCAGGAATGGTGATGGGTGAAGGGTCAGGAATGGTGATGGGTGAAGGGTCAGGAATGGTGATGGGTGAAGGGTCAGGAATGGTGATGGGTGAAGGGTCAGGAATGGTGATGGGTGAAGGGTCAGCATTGATGACGGATCAAGGTCAGGAATGGTGAGGGTTGAGGAATAGGCTGGGTCAGGGGTGAGGGATGGTGAGGGCTGAGGGATTTGGGATGATGAGGGATGAGGGGTCGAGAATGGTGAGGGTTAAGGGGTCAGGGATGGTGTGGGGTGAGGACTCATGGATGTGAGGTGTCAGGGATCAGGTTTGGTCAGAAGTCAGGAATGCTGAGGGGTCAGGGGACGGGAATGGTGAGGGGTCTGGGATAGTGAGTGATGAGGGGACAAGGATGGTGAGGGGTGAGGTGTGAGGAATGGTGAGAGGTGAGGGCTGAAGGATGGTAAGGGGTGAGGGGTCCGGAATGGTGATAGGTGAGGGGTCAGGGATGGTAAGGGATCAGGGGTCAGGATTGGTCAGAGTGAGGACTCAGAGTTGGTGAGAGGTCAGGAATGGTGAAGGGTGAGGGATGAGGGTTGGTGAGGTGTGAGGAGTCAGAGGTGGTAGGGGTGAGAGAGAGTGCGGTGTCAGGATTGTGAGGGGTCAGGGATAGTGAGGGATCAGATATGATGAGGGTCAGGGTTCAGGTTTTGTGAGGGTCAGTATTGGTGAGGGGTGAGGAATCAGGGTGGGTGAGGGGGTGAGGGGCCAGGGTTGGTGAGGGGTGAGGGGTCAAGGTTAGTGAGGGGTCAGGGATGGTGAGGGGTGAGGAATAAAGGTAGGTGAGAGGTCAGGGATGGTGAAGGATGAACTGTCAGGGACATTGAGGGGTCAGGGTAGATGAGGGGTCAGGGTTCAGAGGTGGTGGGGGTGAAGTATGGTGAAGTGTCAGGATTGCTGAGGGGTGAGGAGTCAAGGTTGGTAAGGGGTCAAGAATCAGGGATTGTGAGGGATTAGGGATGTTGAGGAGTCAGCATTGGTGAAGGGAGGGGTCAGGCTTGGTGAGGGGTGAAGGGTGAGGGGTCAAGGTTGGCAAGGGGTTAACAGTCACGGATGCTGTGGGTTCAGGGTTGGTGAGGGTGAGGGTCTGGGTTGGAGAGGGCTGAGTGGTGAGAATGATGGGTCAGGAATGGTGAGGGGAGAATGGTGAGGGGTCAGAGATGGTGAGGGGATGGTGAGAGGTTCGGGATGATGAGGGATCAGGGAAAGTGAGGGGTGAGTGATCAGGGTTGGTAAGGAGTGAAAGGTCACAGATGGTGAGGGCTGACAGTTCAGGAATGGTGAGGGGTGAGGGGTCAGGAATGGTGAGGGGTCAGAGGTGGTGAGGGCTGAGTGGTCTGGGTTGGTGAGGGATGATGGTTCTGGGACAGTGAGGTGAATGGGATCAGGGATAGTGAGGGGTCAGAGTTAGTGAAGGATGAGGGGTCAGGAATGATGAGGGTTCAGGATTGATGAGTGGCGAGGGCTCATGGTTGGTGAGGAGTGAAGGGTGAGGGATGGTGAGGGCTGAGGGGTCACTGATGGTGAGGGATGTTGAGGTCTGAGGGGTGAGGGATGGTGAAGTGACAGAGATGATGCAGAATGAGGAGTCAAGGATGGTGAGGGGTCAGGGGTTAGGAAGGTTAGGGGCCAGGGATGCTGAGCGGTCAGTGTTGGTGAGGGGTCAGCGTTGGTGAGGGGTCAGTGTAGGTGAGGGGTCAGTGTTGGTGGGGGGGGTCAGTGTTGGTTAGGGGCCAGGGATGCTGAGCGGTCAGTGTTGGTGAGGGGGGTCAGTGTTGGTTGGGGGGTCAGTGTTGGTGAGGGGTCAGTGTTGGTGAAGGGTCAGTGTTGGTGAGGGGGTCAGTGTTGGTGAAGGGTCAGTGTTGGTGAGGGGGTCAGTGTTGGTTAGGGGGTCAGTGTTGGTGAGGGGTCAGTGTTGGTGAGGGAGTCAGTGTTGGTGAGGGGGTCAGTGTTGGTGAGGGGTCAGTGTTGGTGAGGGAGTCAGTGTTGGTGAGGGGGTCAGTGTTGTTGAGGGCTTAAGGTGGGTCAGGAATAGTGAGGGGTGAGTAGTTTTGGTGAGGGGTGAGGGGTCAGCAATAGTGAGGGTTGAGAGGTCAGGGATGGTGAAGATGAGGGGCCAGAGATGCTGAGGGGTGAGCAGTTTTGGTGAGGGGTGAGGGGTCAGCAATAGTGAGGGTTGAGAGGTCAGGGATGGTGAGGATGAGGGGCCAGAGATGCTGAGGGGTGAGCAGTTTTGGTGAGGGGTGAGGGGTCAGCAATAGTGAGGGTTGAGAGGTCAGGGATGGTGAGGATGAAGGGCAGAGATGCTGAGGGGTGAGAGGTTTTGGTGAGGGGTGAGGGGTCAGCAATAGTGAGGGTTGAGAGGTCAGGGATGGTGAGGATGAGGGGCAGGGATGGTGAGGGGTGAGAGGTTGTAGTTGGTAATGGGTGAGGGGTCGGGTTGATGGGGTGGTGAGGGGGGTCAGGGATGGTGAGGGGTGAGGCTCAGGGTTGCTGAGGAATGAGAGGTCAAGGATAATGAGGGGTCAGGAATGGAGAGGGATCAGGACAGGTGTGGGTTCAGGAATGGTGAGGGATGAGGGATTCTGAGGGGACAGGGGTCAGGGTTGGTGAGGGGTGAGGGATCAGGGATGGTGAGGAGTGACGGGTCAGGGATGGTGAGGCATCAGGATTGGTGAGGGGTCAGGACTGGTGAAAGATGAGAGGTCAGCGTTGGTGAGGGGTCAGGGGTCAGGAATGTGAGGGCTGAGAGCTCAGAGTTGGAGAGGGTTGAGTGGTCAGGAATGGTGAGGGATGAGGGGTCAGGGTTGATGAGGGTAGAGGGGTCAGGGATGGTGATGGGTCAGGGATGGTGATGGGTCAGGAGTCCGGAATGGCGAGGGATCGGGGTTGGTGAGGGGCCAGGAGTCCGGAATGGTGAGGGGTCAGGGATGGAGAGGGGCCAGGAGTCTGGAATGGTGAGTGGTCAGGGATGGAGTGGGGTCAGGAGTCCGGAATGGTGAGCGGTCAGGGATGGAGAGGGGACAGGAGTCCAGAATGGTGAGCGGTCAGGGATGGAGAGGGGCCAGGAGTCTGGAATGGTGAGCGGTCAGGGATGGAGAAGGGTCAGGAGTCCAGAATGGTGAGCGGTCAGGGATGGAGTGGGGTCAGGAGTCTGGAATGGTGAGCGGTCAGGGATGGAGAGGGGTCAGGAGTCTGGAATGGTGAGGGGTCAGGGATGGAGAGGGTTCAGGAGTCCGGAATGATGAGGGGTTGGTGTTGGTGAGGGGTCAGGAGTCCGGAATGGTGAGGGGTCAGGGATGGAGAGGGTTCAGGAGTCCAGCATGGTGAGGGGTTGGGGTTGGTGAGTGGTGATGGATGGAGAGGGGTCAGGGATAGTGAGGTGTAAGGGATGGTGAAGAGTGTGGGGTCAGGATTGCTGGATGTTGAGGGGTCAGGGACAGTGAGCGGTGAGAGATGGTAAGGGGTGAGAGGTCAGTGATGGTGACAGGTCAAAGGGTGAGGGGTGAGGGGTCAGTGATGGTGAGAGTTGATAGGTCAGGGATGGTGAGGGATGAGGGGTCAGGGTTGATGAGGGTAGAGGGGTCAGGGATGGTGATGGGTCAGGGATGGTGATGGGTCAGGAGTCCGGAATGGTGAGGGATCGGGGTTGGTGAGGGGCCAGGAGTCCGGAATGGTGAGTGGTCAGGGATGGAGTGGGGTCAGGAGTCTGGAATGGTGAGGGGTCGGGGTTGGTGAGGGGTCAGGAGTCCGGAATGGTGAGTGGTCAGGGATGGAGTGGGGTCAGGAGTCTGGAATGGTGAGGGGTCGGGGTTGGTGAGGGGTCAGGAGTCCGGAATGGTGAGTGGTCAGGGATGGAGAGGGGACAGGAGTCCGGAATGGTGAGCGGTCAGGGATGGAGAAGGGTCAGGAGTCCAGAATGGTGAGCGGTCAGGGATGGAGAGGGTTCAGGAGTCCGGCATGGTGAGGGGCCAGGGATGGAGAGGGGTCAGGAGTGCGGAATGGTGAGCGGTCAGGGATGGAGAGGGTTCAGGAGTCCGGAATGGTGAGGGGTCAGGGATGGAGAGGGTTCAGGAGTCCGGCATGGTGAGGGGTCAGGGATGGAGAGGGTTCAGGAGTCCGGCATGGTGAGGGGTTGGGGTTGGTGAGTGGTGAGTGGTGATGGATGGAGAGGGGTCAGGGATAGTGAGGTGTAAGGGATGGTGAAGGGTGTGGGGTCAGGATTGCTGGATGCTGAGGGGTCAGGGACAGTGAGCGGTGAGAGATGGTGAGGGGTGAGAGGTCAGTGATGGTGACAGGTCAAAGGGTGAGGGGTGAGGGGTCAGTGATGGTGAGTATTCATGGATGGTGAGAGGTCAGGGGTGGAGAGCAGTGAGGGGTCAGGGTTGCTGAGGGGTGAGGGGTCAGGGTCGCTGAGGGATGAGGGGTCAGGGTTGGTGAGGGGTGAGGGGTCAGGATTGCTGAGGGATGAGGGGTCAGGGTTGCTGAGGGGTGAGGGGTCAGGGTTGCTGAGGGGTGAGGGGTCAGGGTTGCTGAGGGATGAGGGGTCAGGGTTGGTGAGGGGTGAGGGGTCAGGATTGCTGAGGGATGAGGGGTCAGGGTTGCTGAGGGATGAGGGGTCAGGGTTGCTGAGGGGTGAGGGGTCAGGGTTGCTGAGGGGTGAGGGGTCAGGGTTGCTGAGGGATGAGGGGTCAGGGATGATGAAGGATGAGGGATGATGAGGGGTGAAGAGTCAAGGTTGTTGCGGAGTGAGGGTTAGGGATGGTGAGGGGTCTGGGAGGGTGAGGGATGAGGGTCAGAAGTGATGAGGGGACAGGGATCAGGGATGGTGGGAGGTGAGGGGTCAGGATTGGTGAGGGATGAAGGTCAGGGATGATGAGGGATGAGGGGTTAGGTTTGATGAAGAGTGAGGGGTCAGGAACGGTGAGGGGTCAGGAACAGTGAGGGGTCAGGAACAGTGAGGGGTCAGGGGGGGCAGTGAGGGTTGGTGACGGGTCAAGGGTAGTGAGGGCGAAGGGTCAGTGCTGGTAAGCGGTGAGGGTTTAGGGTTGGTGAAGGGTGAGGGGTCAGTGATGGTGAGGGGTGAGGGGTGAGAGGTGAGGGATCAGGGTTATTGAGGACTGGTGAGGGATGAGGGGTCAGAATGGTGAGGGGTGAAAGGTCAGGGAAGTTTAGGAGTCAGGCTTTGTGAAGGTTGAGGGGTCAGACATGGTGAGGGGTCAGGGATGGTGAGGGGTCAGGGATGGTGAGGGGTCAGGCACAGTGAGGGGTCAGGGATGGTGAGGGGACAGGGATGGTGAGGGGTCAGGTATCGTGAGGGGTGAGGGGTCAGGGATGGTGAGGGGTCAGGCACGGTGAGGGGACAGGGATGGTGAGGGGTCAGGATGGTGAGGGTCAGGGATGGTGAGGGGACAGGCACGGTGAGGGGTCAGGAATGGTGAGGGGTCAGGGATGGTGAGGGGTCAGGGATAGGAGGGGGTGAGGGATCAGGGATGGTGAGGGGTCAGGCACGGTAGGGGACAAGGATGGTGAGAGGTCAGGCACAGTGAGGGGTCAGGCACAGTGAGGGGTAGGGATGGTAAGGGTCAGGCACAGTGAGGGTCAGGGATGGTGAGGGACAGGGATGGTGAGGGGACAGGGATGGTGAGGGGTGAGGGCTGAGGGGTCAGGATGGTGAGGGGTCAGGGATGCTGAGGGGTCAGGGATGGTGAGGGGTCAGGCACGGTGAGGGGTCAGGATGGTGAGGGGTCAGGGATGGGGGATGGTTGAGGGTCAGGGATGGGAGGGGTCAGGATGAGGGGTCAGGATGGTGAGGGGTCAGGGATGCTGAGGGGTCAGGGATGGTGAGGGGTCAGGCACGGTGAGGGGACAGGGATGGTGAGGGGACAGGGATGGTGAGGGGACAGGGATGGTGAGGGGTCAGGGATGGTGAGGGGAAGACACGGTGAGGGGTCAGGAATGGTGAGGGGTCAGGGATAGTGAGGGGTGAGAGGTCAGGGATGGTGAGGGGTCAGCACAGTGAGGGGTCAGGGATGGTGAGGGGACGGGGATGGTGGAGGGGTCAGGAATGGTGAGGGGTGAGTGGGGTTCAGGGCACAGTGAGGGGCCCGGCATGGTGAGGGGTCAGGAATGGTGAGGGGTCAGGGATGGTGAGGGGTCAGGGATGGTGAGGGGTGAGGGATCAGGGATGGTGAGGGGTCAGGCACGGTGAGGGGTCAGGCACGGTGAGGGGTCAGGCATGGTGAGGGGTCAGGGATCGGGATGGTGAAGGGTCAGGGATGGTGAGGGGTCAGGGGTCGGATGGTGAGGGGTCAGGGATCGGGAATGGTGAGGGGTCAGGGATGGTGAGGGGTCAGCATAGTGAGGGGTTCAGGGATGGTGAGGGGTCAGGCACGGTGAGGGGTCAGGCACGGTGAGGGGTCAGGCATGGTGAGGGGTCAGGGATCGGGAATGGTGAGGGGTCAGGGATGGTGAGGGGTCAGGGGTCGGGAATGGTGAGGGGTCAGGGATCGGGAATGGTGAGGGGTCAGGGATGGTGAGGGGTCAGGGATCAGGAATGGTGAGGGGTCAAGAATCGGGAATGGTGAGGGGTCAGGGATCAGGAATGGTGAGGGGTCAGGGGTCGGGAATGGTGAGGGGTCAGGGGTCGGGAATGGTGAGGGGTCAGGGGTCGGGAGTGGTGAGGGGTCAGGAATGGGGAATGGTGAGGGGTTCAAGAATCGGGAATGGTGAGGGGTCAAGAATCGGGAATGGTGAGGGGTCAGGGATCAGGAATGGTGAGGGGTGGGCGGGGGTGGTGGGGTCAGGGGTCGGGAATGGTGAGGGGTCAGGGATCGGGAATGGTGAGGGGTCAGGGGTCGGGAATGGTGAGGGGTCAAGAATCGGGAATGGTGAGGGGTCAGGGATGGTGAGGGGTCAGGGATCAGGAATGGTGAGGGATCAGGGATCGGGAATGGTGAGGGGTCAGGGATCGGGAATGGTGAGGGGTCAGGGATTGGGAATGGTGAGGGGTCAGGGTTCAGGGATGGTGAGGGGTCAGGGATTGGGAATGGTGAGAGGTGAGGGGTGAGGAATGGTGAGGGGTCAGGGTTGGTGAGGGGACAAAGATGGTGAGGTATGAGGGATGAGGGGTCAGGGTTGCTGAGAGATGAGAGGACAAGAATGGTGAGGGGTCAGGGATGGTGAGGGGTCAGGGATCGGGAATGGTGAGGGGTGAGGGGTCAGGATTGGTGAGTGGTGAGAGTTCGGGATGGTGAGGGGTCGGGGATGGTGAGGGGTGAGGGGTCAGGAATGGTGAGGGGTGAGATGGTGAAGGATGAATGGTCAGGGATAGTGAGGGGTGAGTGGTCAGAGAAGGAGAATGTGAGAGGCCAAAGATGGTGAGGGGTGAAGGGTGACGGAGTCAGGATTAGTGAGGGATGGGAGGGGTGAATGGTCAGTGATGGACAGGGCTGAGAGGATGCTGAGGAGTGAGGGATCAGTGAGGGTGAGGGGTCAGGAATGGTGAGGATTGAGGGATTTGGGTTGGTGAGGGGTGTGGGTCAGGTCTGCTGAAGGGTGAGGGGTGGGGGGTGATGATGTGGAGATGCCGGTGTTGGGCTGGGGTAAAACAGAGAGAAATCCCACACCACCAGTTTAAAGTCCAAACAGGTTTATTTGTAGCAAAAGCCGCAAGTTTTGGGGCGAGCCCGTCCCTTCGTCAGGGAGCTGGGAATTCAGATCATAAAAATAACACACAGACACAAACTCCATTTACAGAATAATGATTGGAATGGGAGTCTTTACAGTGAATCAATTCTTAAAGATACAGACAGTGCGAGTGGAGAGAGGGTTAAGCCCCAGGTTAAAGAGATGTGGATTGTCTCCAGACAGCCCAGTAAGTGAGGGTTTATAAACCCAGGCAAGTCCTGGGGGTTACAGATAGAACACAGAACATTACAGAGCAGTACAAATTTACTAACCCGTCCCTCTACACCCTCATCCAGGTCATTTATAAAAATGGCCCCAAAACAGATCTCTGAGGAACACCACTAGTAACTGAACTCCAGGTTGAATATTTCTCATGAATCACCACTCTCTGTCTTCTATCAGCGAGCCAATTCCTGATCCAAACGGCTAAATCCCCCTCAATCCCGTGCATCTACATTTTCTGCAGCAGTTTACCATGGGGAACCTTATCAAATACTTTACTAAAATCCATATACACCACGTCAACTGCCTTCCCCTTATCCACCTGTGAGATGAACCCAAGATCCTGGTTGAAATTGTCCTCATGTGGGCGGAACTTGGCTATCAGGGCGAGGAGTCAGAGTTGGTGCGGGGGTGAAGGCTCAGCGATCGTGAGGGGTCAAAGGTCAGGGCTGGTGAGGGGTCAGGGATGGTGAGGGATCAAAGGTCAGGGATGGTGAGGGATGGTGAGGGATGAGGGGTCAGGGAAGGTGAGGGATCATGAATGGTGAGGGGTTAGGAATGATGAAGGGTGAGGGGTCAGGATTGCTGAGGGGTCAAGATTGCTGAGGGATCAGGGGACAGGGTAGTTGAGGGTGAGGGTTCAGTGTTTGTGAAGGGTGAGGGGTGAGGGATGGTGAGCGGTCAGGGATGGAGAGCAGTGAGGAGGTCAGGATTGGTGAGGTGTGAGGGGTCAGAGTTGGTGAGGGGTGAAGGATCAGTGATGGTTTGGGGGTGAGGGGTCAGGGTTGGTGAGGGTCAGGAATGGTGAGGGGTCAGGGTTAGTGAGGAATCAGGATTTGTGAGGGGTGAGAGGTTAGCAATGATGAGTGTCGAGGAATCACGGATGGTCAGTAATGAGGGGGTCAAGGATAGTGAAGGGTCAGGAATGGTGAGGGGTGAGGGCTCAGGGTTGGTGAGTGGTGAGGGGTCAGGATTAGTGAGGGGTGAGGGGTGAGGTGTGGTCAGGGACGGTGAGAGATGGGGAAGGGTGAGGGATTGTGAGGAGTGAGGGAAATGGGATGCTGAGGGGACAGGGAGGAGAGGGGTGAGTGATGACTGATGGTGAGATATGAGGGGTCAGGAATAGTGAAGGGTCAGTGGTCAGGAAGAGTGAGGAGTGAGGGGTGAGGGGTCAGGGTTGGTGAAGGGTGAGGGGTCAGGGTTGGTGAGGAGTGAAGGGTCAGGGATGGTGAGAGGGGAGGTGGTGAGGAGTGAGGATTCATCGATGGTGAAGGGTCAGCGATGGTGAGGGGTCAGTGTTTATGAGGGGTGAGGGACCAGGAATATTGAGGATTCAGGGGTCAGGGATTGTGAGGGGTCAGGGATATTGAGAGGTCAAGGTTTGTGAGGGATGAAAGGTGAGTGTTGTTGAGTGAGGATTCAGGGATAGTGAGGGGTGAGAGTTGGTGAGGGCTGAGGGATGGCTAAGGATTAGAGATGATGAAGGGTTAGGGATGGTGAGGTGTGAGGTGTCAGAGATGGAGAGGGGTGAGGGTTGGTGAGGGGTCAGAGATGATGAGGGGTCAGGGATGATGAGGTGTCAGAGGTGTCAGAGTTGGAGACGGGTGAGGGGTGAGGGTCAGGAATGGTGAGGGGTGAGGGTTGGTGAGGGGTCAAGGATGCTGAGGGATGAGAGGTCAGGGATGGTGAGGGGTCAGGGATGTTGGGGGGGGTGAGGGGGCAGAGCTGGAGAGCGGTGAGAGGTCAGGGGTGAAGAGGGGACAGGAGTCCGGGATGGTGAGGGGTCAGCGTTGCTAAGTGGTAGGTGGTGAGGGATGGTGAGGGTGAGGGTTCAGGGATTGCGAGGGGTGAGGAGTCAGGTTGGTGCAGGGTGAGGGGTCAGGGACAGGGAGGGCTGAGGGGGCAGGGATGGTGAGAGATGTGATGTCAGGTTGGTGAGGAGTGAGGATCAGGGATGGAGAAGGGTGAGGGGTCAGGGTTGGTGAGGAGTGAGGGGTGAAGGGACAGGGATGGTGAGGAGTGAGGGGTGAGGGATGCTGATGGGTGAGGGTTCAGGAATGGTGAGATGTGGGTCAGGGATAGTGAGGGGTGAGGTGTCAGGGATGGCGAGTGGTCTGGGATGGTGAGGGATGAGAGTTCAGGGGTGAAGGGTCAGGGTTGGTGAGGGATGACTGGTGAGTGATGAGGGGTCAGGGATGGTGAGGGGTCAGGGATGTTGATGGATGGTGAGGAGTGAGGGATCAGAGGTGGTGAGGGTTCAGAGATGATGAGGGATGTCGAGTCAGGGATGGTAGGGGTTAGGGATGTTGAGGTGTCAGGGGTCAGGGTTGATGAGGGGTGAGGAGTCTGGATTGGTGCAGGGTGAAGGGTCAGGGATCATGATAGGCCAAGAGTCAGGGGTGGTGAGGGGTCAAGGTTCAGGGATGGTGAGGGGTGAGCGGTCAGAGATGGTGAGGGGGTGAGGTGTCAGGGATGGTGAAGGGTGAGGGGTCAGGATCTGTGAGGGGTCAGGTTTGTGAGGGCTGAGGGTCAGAAGGCGTCTGGTGAGAGGTCAGGGGTGATAGGGATCAGAGTGCAGGATGGTGAGGGGTCAGGGATGGTGAGGGGTGAGGGGTCAGGGATGGTGAGGGTGAGGGGTCAGGATCTGTGAGGGCTGAGGGGTCAGAAGTGCAGTCTGGTGAGAGGTCAGGGGTGATGAGGGATCAGGAGTGCAGGATGGTGAGGGGTCAGGGATGGTAAGGGGTCAGGGTCAGGGATGGTGAGGGGTGAGGTGTCAGCGATGGTGAGGGGTCGGGATTTATGAGGGCTGAGGGGTCAGAGGTGTAGTCTGGTGAGAGGTCAGGGTGATGAGGGATCATGAGTCAGCATTGGTGAGGGGTCACCAATGGTGAGGGGTGAGGGATCAGGAATGGTGAGGGGTCAGGGTTGGTGAGGGGTGAGGGGTAATGGGTCAGTGTTGGTGAGGGGTGAGGGGTGATGGGTCAGGATTGGTGAGGGGTGAGGGGTCAGGGATGATGAGGAGTCAGGGATGGTGAGGGGTCAGGGATGGTGAGGGCTCAGGGATGGTGAGGGGTCAGAGATGGTGAGGGGTGAGGTTTGGTGAGGGGTGAGGGGTTAGAACAGGAGAGTGGTGAGCGATAAAGGATGATGAGGGGCCTGGGATGGTGAGGGGTGAGGAGTCAGAGAAGGTGAGGTGTGAGTTGTGAGGGATGGTAAGGGGTGAGGGAACAGGGACTGTGAGGAATCAGGGATGGTGAAGGGTCCGGGATGGTGAGATATGAGTGTGAGAGTTGGTCAGTGTTCAGTGATAGTGAGGGTTGAAGGATCAGGAATGGTTCGCAGTGAGGGGTTAGTGATGGTGAGGGATCAGGGATGATGGGGTCAGAGATGGTGATGGGTCAGGGGTCAGGGATAGTGAATGGTCTGGGATGGTGAGGGACCAGGAGTCATGGATGGTGAGGGATCAGGAGTTATAGAACATAGAACATTCCAGGCAGGGCATTCCACTCCCGAACCATCCTCTGGGTAAAGAACCTACCTCTGACATCTGTCCTAAAACCACCACCCCTTAATTTAAAGCTATGTCCCCTCGTGCTAGCTTTCTCCATCCTAGGAAAAAGGCTATCACTGTCCACCCTATCTAAACCTCTAATCATCTTATATGTTTCGATAAGGTCTCCTCTTAGCCGCCTCCTTTCTAACGAAAACAACCTCAAATCCTTCAGCCTCTCTTCATAAGACCTGCCCTCCATACCAGGCAACATCCTGGTAAACCTCCTCTGTACCCTCTCCAATACCTCCACATCTTTCTTATAATGTGGGGACCAGAACTGTACACAATACTCCAAGTGCGGCCGCACTAGAGTTTTGTACAGTTGCATCATGATGTTGTGGCTCAATCCCCCTACCAATAAAAGCTAAGACTCCGTATGCCTTCTTAACAACCTTATCGACTTGATTGCCTCATGGATGGTGAGGGGTCAGAGGTCAGGGATGGTTAGGGGTGAGGATAGTGAGGGGTGAGAGATGCTGGTGAGCGGTGAGGAGTCAGGGTAGGTGAGGCGTGAGGGGTGAGGGATGGCAGGCACGTCAGGGATCAGGGATTGCGAGGGGTCAGGGATAGTGAGGGGTGAGTGGTGATGGATGGTGAGTGATCAGGGATAGTGAGGTGTAAGGGATGATGAGTGGTGTGGGGTCAGGGTTGGTGGGTGGTGAGGGATTAGGAATGCTGAAGGGTCAGGGGTCAGGGATAGTGAGAGATCAGGGATGGTGAAGGGTCAGGGGTCAGGGATGGTGAGGGGTGAGGGGTCAGTGTGGTAGGGATGGTGGGGTGGGGTCAGATGCTGAGGGGTGAGGGGGAAGGGTCTGTGAGGGGTGAGGTGTCAGCGACGGTGAGGGGTCAGGTTTAGTGAGGGGTGACGGGTCAGGGGTGGTGAGGGGTGAATGGTCAACAATGGTGAGGGATATGGGGTCAATGTTGGTGAGGGGTGAAGGGTCAGGGACAGTGAGCAGTCAGAGATGGTGAGGGGAGAGAGGTCAGGGATGGTCAGAGGTCAGGGATAGTGAGGGGTCAGGGATGGTCAGGAGTCAGGGATGCTGAGGGATAATAGGTCAGGGATGCTGAGGGGTCAGGTGGCAGGGACGGTCAGAGACAGCGAGGGGTCAGGGGTCACGGATGTTGAAGGATGAGGGGTCAGGGATAGTGAGGAGTCAGGGATGATGAGGGGTGAGGGGTCAGGGTTGGTGAAAAGTGAGAGGTCAGGGATGATGAGCAGTCAGAAGATCAGGGATGGTGAGGAGTGACTGTTCAGGGATGGTGAGGGGTGAGGGTTGGCGAGGGCTGAGGGTTAGTGAGCGGTGAGTGGTCAGGGTTGATAAGGGGTGAGGGGTCAGGGTTGGTGAGGGGTCAGTGTTGGTGAGGGATGAGGGGTGAGGGGTGAGGGGTCAGGGTTGGTGAGGGGAGGGGTCAGGGGTGATAAGGGGTGAGGGGTGAGTGTTGTGAGGGATGAAGGGGTGAGGGGTGAGGGGTCAGGGTTGGTGAGGGGTGAGTGTTGGTGAGGGATGAGGGGTGAGGGGTGAGGGGTCAGGGTTGGTGAGGGGTGAGGGTCTGGGTTAATGAGCGGTGAGTGGTCAGGGTTGATAAGGGGTGAGGGGTCAGAGTTGGTGAGGGGTCAGTGTTGGTGAGGGGTGAGGGGTGAGGGGTCAGGGTTGATAAGGGGTGAGGGGTCAGGGTTGATAAGGGGTGAGGGGTCGGGAATAGTGAGAGGTCAGGGATATGGATAGTGGAAGTTTTGTTGAGGAGTGAGGCGGGAGAGATGGTGAGGGGTCAGGGATGGTGAAGGGTCAGGGGTCAGGGAATGGTGAAGGATCAGGATGGTGAGGGGGTGAGGGTTCAGAGTTAGTGAGGGTTCAGAGTTCGTGAGGGGTCAGGAATGGTGAGGGGTCAGGGATGGTGAGGGGTCAGGGATGGTGAGGGGTCAGGGATGGTGAGGGGTCAGGGATGGTGAGGGGTCAGGGATGGTGAGGGGTCAGGGTTGGTGAGGTTTAAGGTGTCAGAGATGGTGAGGGGTGAAGGATCTGGGTTGGTGAGGGTGTTACATAAACAAGGCCTCGTTTTATGGCTGATAAAATTGGATATTGTAAATGAAAGAATTGGATGTATTAAAAATCAAACCCAGTCAAACCTCAGGCAGGCCAGTCGTACAAATCATAAACCTGTCTGTGTCTGACTCATCAGCCCCCTATCAAAGCTCATTGCCCCCTGACTGATATTTAGCAGGAGATCATTGCACCCCGTTGAAATGCACCGGCCGATTGTTAGAAACCCAGACTGGGCCAGACTTTCTGTCACCGGGAGTTCCTGCAGTGGGTTTAATCTGATAACAGGTTACATGGAAACAGCAGCGTGGAGGTGGACACCGGGGGTGGGGGGACAGACCCTGGTGTCCTGTCAGGCAAACTTCAAGAAACCCACTGGGGATGGGAACCCCGTCCCCCAGGATCTCATTGAGCAGAAGCCAGAGAAGTTTCTGGAAAGGCAAACAGGCAGGAGGGGAAATAGAGGGACACATTTCAGAGACCAGCAGTGAAGAGAGGATGAGGGAGGTTGACCATCTGGAAGACTGACCAGAGAGGGAAGGAAGGAAGAAGCTGCCATCGAGACTCACCTTCGACACAACAAACCAGAGAGACTCAGAGAATCGAGCCTGCAGTTTAACCAAACCATCTCTGCGGGTAGAATATCTGATTTTGGGGTATTCTCTTGTTTTATGGGGGTAATTTAAGGGTTAATTGGTTATTATTAATAAACTTGTTGAACCTTTACTTGTGTTTGTCCTTTGTCCACCTTGTAAATAAGGGAACCGGGGTAAAACATTGGAGTGAGCAAACTGGTCGAAAAAGGATCAGAGATTTTAAAATTACAACAAAATCATTCTCTGGGTGAGGGAGGGGAGTGAGGTCAGATCATTCTCTGGGTGGGGGAGGGGAGTGAGGTCAGATCATGTGCATGAGAGATGGATTGGCCATGCTAAATTGCAACTTTGACGCAATCCATGTAGCCTAAAAATTGACCAACACTTACTCTCCCAAGACGTATTGCTTACGAGGATTGACTCCTAATTGACAGCAGGAGGACTCCTAATTGACATTGGTAAATTACAGGAAGCTCTGACAAATATTCATATGCATATCTGCACACTGACTCACTCACACACCCCCTCACCCACCCATACGCACACATCCTCACCCCCGCGCGAGTGCACACTCTGAATCTGAAAGGACAGAGTGAACCCAGCCAGGCCTGTGACACTGAATCAAAAAGGAGAGAGTGAATTGAAACTACACATCTTTGGATCCTAAGTGCATTTATCATGGCCAATTCACCTAACCGACACATCTTAGGACACTAAAGGAAATTTAACATGACCAATCCACCACTCGTACACATCTTGTGACACCACGGGACAATTTAGCATGGCCAAACCACTGCTCGTACATATTTTGGACATTAAGGTGAATTTCGCATGGCCAATTAACCAAACCTACACATTTTTCAACCTAAGAGACAATTTAGCCTGGCCAATCCACCCTACCCTACACACCTTGGGACAGCAGGGGGAATTTAGCCTGGCCAATCCACCCTAACCTACACCTTGGCACAGCAGGGGGAATTTAGCCTGGCCAATCCACCTAACTTAACACACTTTGGGACAGCAGGGGGAATTTAGCCTGGCCAATCCATCTAATTACATAACTTGGAATATTAAGGTGCAGTTTAAGCGATTAAGCGAATTAAGGATTATAGGGAGCAAGCGGGTAAGTGGAACTGATCCACTTCAGATCAGCCATGATCTTATTGAATGGTGGGGCAGGCTCGAGGGGCTGGATGGCCAACTCCTGATCCTATTTCTTATGATCTTATGTTCTTTAGCATGGCCAATCCATCTAACCAACACTCCTTGGGTCAGTCAGGGGCAATCTTGTACATATCCTGGGACATGAAGGGGCAATTTAGCACGGCCAATCCACCTCCCGTACACATCTTGTGACACTAAGGACAATTTAGTCTGGCCTCCACACCTCTCATACACATCTTGGTACACTAAGATGAATTTAGCCAATCCACCTAACCTACACATATCGCCTCTTAGTATCCCAAGATGTGTAAGTTATGGCGATTGGCCATGAAAATTGACCCTTCATGACCCAAGATGTGTACGAAATGTGGATTGGCCATGCTAAATTCCCCTTAGTATCCCAAAATGTATACGAGAGGTGGATTGGTAACATTAAGTTGCCTCTTAGAGTCACAAGGTGTGTCGGTTAGATGGATTGGCCATGCTAAATTGCACCTATAGTGTCCCAAGATGCGTACAAGTGGTGGATTAGCCATGCTAATTGCCCCTTAATGTTCCAAGATGTGTATGAGAAGTGGAGTGGCCGTGCTAAACTGCCCCTCTCTCCCAAGAAGTGTACTTTAGGTGGATTGGTGATCCTAAATTGCACCTTCACTTCCTGAAATGTTCAAGTTAGGTGTATTGGCCAAGCTAACTTGCCCCTGACTGTCCCAATTTAGCATGGCCAGTCCATCTAACCTACACATTTTGGGACAGTAAGGGGCAATTTAGCCTGGCCAATACACCTCTTGTACATGTCTTGGGACACGAGTAGGAATTTAACATGGCCAATCCATATCTTGCACACAAGTTGGGACACTAAAAGGCAATTTAGCCTGGCCGATGCACCTCTCATATACATCTTGGCACACTAAGATGAATTTAGCATGGCCAATCCACCTAACCTTCACATCTTGGGACAGTCAGGGGCAAGTTAGCCTGGCCAATACATCTAACTTGAACATTTCAGGAAGTGAAGGTACAATTTAGCATCACCAATCCACCTAAAGTACACTTCTTGGGACAGAGGGGTAATTTAGCATGGCCAATCCACCACTTGTACGCACCTTGGGACACTACAGGTGCAATTTAGCATGGCCAATCCATCTAACCGACACATCTTGTGACTCTAAGAGGCAATTTAATGTTGCCAATCCACCTTTCGTATACATTTTGGGATACTAAGGGGGATTTAGCATGGCCAATCCACATTTCGTACACATCTTGGGTCATGAAGGGTCAATTTTCATGGCCAATCGCCATAACTTACACATCTTGGGATACTAAGAGGCAATTCAGTTTGGCCAGTCCACCTAACGTACACATCTTGGGGCACTAAGGGGGTCTTAACATGTCTAATTCTCCTCTCATCCACATCTTGGGATGCTAAAGGAAATTTAGCCTGGCCAATCACCACATGTGCACATCTTGGGAAATGAAGGGGCAATTTAACCTGGCAAATCCACCTCTCATACTCATCTTGGGACACGAAGAGGTGATTCAGCACATCCAATACCCCTAACCTCCATGTCTTGGGACACGAAGGGGCAATCCATCAAACTTACACATCTGCGAACAATAAGGGGCAATTTAGTGTCGCCTATATATATATATCTTGGCACATTAAGGGGAATTGTAACATGGCCAATTCACCTCTTTATGAAGCTAAAGGGCAATTTGGCTTGGGCAATCCACCTATCGCACACATCTTGGGACACTAAAGAGCAATTTAGCCTGGCCAATCCACCATTCATAGACATCTTCGGACACTAAGGAGAATTTAGCCCGGCCTATGCACCTCTCCTACACATCTTGGCACATTAAGATGAATTTATCAAGGCCAATCCACCCAAACTACACATCTTAGCACACTATGGGGAATTTGGCATGGCCAATCCATCTCTCGTACACACTTTGGGACATGAAGGGGCGATTTAGCTTCCCAAATTCCCCTAGCCAATATGTCTTGGGGCATATTTAGAACATCGAATAGCACAGTACAGGCCCTTCGGCCCTCAATGTTGTGCCGAGCTTTGTCTGAACCCAAGATCAAGCTCTCCCACTCCCTATCATTCTGGAGTGCTCCATGTGCCTCTCCAATAACTGCTTGAAAGTTCCTAAAGTTCCGACTCCACTATCACAGCAGGCAGTGTATTCTACACCCCAACCACTCTCTGAGTAAAGAATCAACCTCAGACATCCCTCCTATATCTCCCACCATGAACCTTATAGTTATGCCCCCTAGTAACAGCTACATCCACCCGAGGAAAAACTCTCTGCACGTCCACTCTATCAATCACTCTCATCATAAACCTCTATTAAGTCACCTCTCATCCTCCTCCGCTCTAAAGAGAAAAGCCTCAGCTCCCTCAACCTTTCCTCGTAAGACCTACCCTCCAAACCAGGCAGCATCCTGGTCAATCTCCTCTGCACTCTCTCCAATGCTTCCACATCCTTCTTATAGTGAGGTGACCAGAACTGTACACAATATTCTAAATGTGGTCACATCAAGGTCCGGTATAGTTACAGCATAATCCCACGGTTCTTAAACTCAAACCCTCTGTTAATAAACACTAACACACTATAAGCTTCTTCACACTCTATCCACTTGAGTGACAACCTTCAGAGATCTGTGGATATGAACCCCAAGATCTCTCTGTTCCTCCACATTCCTCAGAACCCTGTCGTTGACCCTGTAATCCACATTCAGGTTTGTCCTACCAAAATGAATCCCCTCGCACTTATCAGGGTTAAACTCCATCTGCCACTTTCCTGCCCAGCTCTGCATCCTATCAATGTCTCTTTGCAGCCTGCAAGAGCCCTCCTCCTCATCCACTACTCCACCAATCTTGGTGTCATCAGTAAATTTACTAACCCATCCTTCAGCCCCTTCTTCCAAGTCATTGATAAAAATCACAAACAGCAGAGGAGCCAGCACTGACCCCGGTGGTGCACCGCTGGGAACTGG
>JAGIQG010000276.1:42500-44286 GCA_024679065.1 Sphyrna mokarran
CCTCTCTTCATAAGACCTGCCCTCCATACCAGGCAACATCCTGGTAAACTCTCTGTACCCTCTCCAATGCCTCCACATCTTTCTTATAATGGGGGGACCAGAACTGCACACAATACTCCAAGTGCGGCCGCACTAGAGTTTTGTACAGTTGCAACATGACGTTGCGGCTCCGAAATTCAATCCCCCTACCAATAAGCTAAGACTCTGTATGCTTCTTAACAACCTTATCGACTTGACTGCCTACTTTCAGGGATCTATGCACAAATACACCAAGATCCCTCTGTTCATCAACACTATTAAGGATCCTACCATTAGCCTATACTCTACACATTTATTATTCCTGCCAAAGTGCATTACCTCACATTTTTCCACATTAAACTCCATTTGTAACCTCTCAGCCCAGCTCTGCAACTTGTCCAAGTCTCTCTGCAAACTATAACACCCCCTCTTCACTATCTACCACTCCACCGACTTTAGTGTCTTCCTCAAACTTACTAATCCATCCTTCAATACCCTCATCCAGATCATTTATAAAAATTACAAACAGCAGGGCCCCAAAACAGATCCTGAGGTACACCCACTTGTAACCGAACTCCACGATGAATATCTCCCATCAACCACCACCCTCTGTCTTCTATCTGCTAGCCAATTCCTAATCCAATTAGCTAAATCACCCTCTATCCCATACATCTGCATTTTCTGCAGAAGCCTTCCATGGGCCACCTTATCGAACGCCTACTAAAGTCCATATTACCACATCAACCGCCTTACCCCCATCCACCTCTTTGGTCACTTTTTCAAAAACTCATAAGGTTAGTGAGGCACGACCTACCCTTCACAAAACCATGCTGACTATCCCAATCAATTCATTTCTCTCTAAATAACTATAAATCCTATCCTAATAATTCTCTCCAATACTTTGCCCACAACAGAAGTAAGACTCACTGGCCTATACTTCCCTGGAAGTCCTCTTCCCCTTCTTGAACAATGGGACCACATTCGCTATCCTCCAGTCTTCCGAACTACCCGTAACCAACGACGACCTGAAGATCAGAGCCAGGCTCTGCAATCGCCTCTCTTGCTCCCAGAGAATCCTAGGGTAAATCCCGTCTGGCCCAGGGGACTTATCCAACTTCAAACCCTCAAGAATATCTAGCACATCCTCCTATCTACTTCAATACTTTCCAGTTTGCAACCCTGTACCTCAGTGTTCTCCATAACTACATTTACATCACCCTGCGTGAATACCGAAGAGAAATATTTATTCAGTGCCTCTCCAATCTCTTCAGGCTCCACGCACAACTTCCCACTGCTGTCTATGACTGGCCCTAATCTTGCCCTAACCAATCTTCTATTCTTAACATATCTAAAGAAAGCTTTAGGATTCTCCTTAATCCTATCAGCCAAAGTCTTCTCGTGTCCCCTCTTAGCTCTCCTCAACTCACTCTTTAGCTCCCTCCTGGCTAATCTATAGCTATCCATTGCACTAACCGAGCCTTCAAGCCTCATCCTGACATAAGCCTCCTTTTTCCTTTTAACCAGCAAATCAACTTTTTTCGTACACCAAGGTTCTCTTACTCGACCATTTCCTCCTTGCCTGACAGGGACATACTTATCAAGGACTCGCAGCAGCTGCTCCTTGAATAAGCTCCACATTTCAGATGTTCCCAGTCCCTGTAGTTTCCTAGTCCAATCTATGCACCCTAATTCTCTCCTTATGGCCTCATAATTACCCTTCCCCCAGCTATAACTACTGCCCCCAGCTTCATGCCTATCCCTATCCATC
>JAGIQG010000277.1:0-44272 GCA_024679065.1 Sphyrna mokarran
ACACACACACTCTCTCTCTCTCACACACACACACACACACACACACACACACACTCTCTCTCGCGTGTCTCTCTCTCTCACACACACACACACCACACACACTTTCTCCTCGCACACACACCTTAGAAACACACTATCTCCTCCTTCTTCACACACGCAATCTCTCCCTTACACACTCTATCTTTCCCTCATATGCAACCTCTCTCTCACTCTACCTCACATCACACACACACTCTCCCTCACACACACACACTCTCCCTCACACACACTCACACTCTCCCTCACACACACTCACACTCTCCCTCACACACACACTCACACTCTCCCTCACACACATACACACACTCTCCCTCATGCACAATATCTCTCCCTCACACACAATCCTTTCCCCATGTGCAATCCCTTCCTCACGCACAAGTTTAGTGTGAGTGCGGAATGGAATTGAAGGAAATCAATATTAGTAAGAAAATGGGGGAATGAATGGGGTTAAAGGCTGACAAATCCCCAGGCCCTGAGAATTTCCCTTCTTATCAGGTTCTGGCCTTCAGGGGTTCTGGGGAAAAGGCAGAAGAATGGGGATGAGAAAAATATCAGCCATGATTGAATGGGGCAGCAGACTCGATGGGCCGAGTGTCCAGTTCTGCTCTGATGTCTTATGGTCTTGTAGGAATAACTAGAAGCAGAGGACATAATATCAGTGTCTCTCTCTCTCTCTGTACCTGTATCTGTATCTCTCTCTCTCTGTCTGTATCTGTGTGTGTCTCTCTCCCTCTCTTTATGTGTATCTGTGTGTGTTTGTATGTATGTGTGTGTCTCTCTCTCTTAGTATCTGTTTCTGTATCTCCTTCTCTGCAGCTGTCAGTCTCTCTCTCTCTCTATCTATCTGTTTTTCTCTCTCTGTATCGATGTTTCTCTCCCTCTCCCTCTGTGCCTGTGTGTCCTTGCAGCTGTGTGTCCCTGTATCTGTGTGTCTCTGTATCTGTCTGTCTCTGTATCTGTGTCCCTGTATCTGTGTATCCCTGAATTTGTGTGTCTCTGTATCTGTATCTTTGTATCCCTGCATCTGTGTGTCTCGGTATCTGTGTGTCTTTGTATCTGTGTGTCTCTGTACCCGTGAGTCTCTGTATCTGGGTGTCTCTATAACTGTGTGTCTCTGTAACTGTGTGTCTCTGTATCTGTGTGTCTCTGTATCAGTGTGTGTATGTACCTGTGTCCCTGGATCTGTGTATCCCTGATTTTGTGTGTCTTTGTATCTGAATCTCTGTATCTGTGTCTCTGCATCTGTGTATCACTGCATCTGTGTGTCTCTGTATCTGTGTGTCTCTGTATCTGTGTGTCTCTATATCTGTGTGCCCCTGTATCTGTGTGTCCCTGTATCTGTGTGTCCCTGAATCTGTGTGTCTCTTTATCTGTGTGTCCCTGTATCAGTTTATCTCTATATCTGTGTGTCTCTGTATCTATCTATCTCTGTATCTGTGTGTCCCCGTAATTTTGTGTCCCTGTATGTGTGTGTCCCTGCATCAGTTTATCTCTGCATCTGTGCGTCTCTGTATCTGTCTATCTCTGTATCTGTGTGTCCCTGTAATTTTGTGTCCCTGTATCTGTGTGTCCCTGTATCTATGTGTCCCTGTATCTGTGTGTCTCTGTATCTGTGTATCCCTGTATCTGTGTGTCCCTGTGTCTGTGTGTCTCTGTATCTGTGAGTCCCTGTATTTGTGTGTCTCTGTATCTGTGTATCCCTGTTTCTGTGTGTCCCTGTGTCTGTGTGTCTCTGTATCTGTGTGCCCCTGTATCTGTGAGTCCCTGTATCTGTGTTTCCCTGTATCTGTGTGTCCCTGTGTCTGTGAGTCCCTGTATCTGTGTGTCTCTGTATCTGTGTATCCCTGTTTCTGTGTGTCCCTGTGTCTGTGTGTCTCTGTATCTGTGAGTCCCTGTATCTGTGTGTCTCTGTATCTGTGTATCCCTGTTTCTGTGTGTCCCTGTGTCTGTGTGTCTCTGTATCTGTGAGTCCCTGTATCTGTGTTTCCCTGTGTCTGTGTGTCTCTGTATCTGTGTGCCCCTGTATCTGTGTGTCCCTGTATCTGTGTTTCCCTGTATCTGTGTGTCCCTGTGTCTGTGAGTCCCTGTATCTGTGTGTCTCTGTATCTGTGTATCCCTGTTTCTGTGTGTCCCTGTGTCCGTGTGTCTCTGTATCTGTGAGTCCCTGTATCTGTGTTTCCCTGTGTCTCTGTGTCTCGGTATCTCTGAGTCCCTGTATCCGTGTGTCTCTGTATCTGTGTGTCTCGGCCTATGTCTCCCCCTCTTTCTCTGTGTCTCTGACTCTATCTCTGTGCCATTTTGTGTTCCTATATGTCTCTGTACCTGTGTGTCTTTGGGGAGAGGCAAATCCCCAGGCCCTGAGAATTTCCCTTCTTATCAGGTTCTGGCCTTCAGGGGTTCTGGGGAAAAGGCAGAAGAATGGGGATGAGAAAAATATCAGCCATGATTGAATGAGGCAGCAGACTCGATGGGCCGAGTGTCCAGTTCTGCTCTGATGTCTTGCGGTCTTGTAGGAATAACTCGAAGCAGAGGACATAATATCAGTGTCTCTCTCTCTCTCTCTGTATCTGTATCTCTCTCTGTCTGTATCTGTGTGTGTGTCTCTCTCTCTGTGTGCCTGTATCTCTCTCTCAGTCTGTATCTGTGTGTCTCTCTGTCTTTCTCTGTATGTGTATCTGTGTGTGTTTGTATGTATGTGTGTGTGTCTCTCTCTTAGTATCTGTTTCTATCTCTCTTTCTCTGTATTTGTATCTATGTGTGTCTCTCTCCCTCTCTGTAGGTGTATCTGTGTGTGTTTGTGTGTTTGTGTGTATGCATGTGTGTGTGTGTCTCTCTCTCTCTCTGTATCTGTCTGTCTGTCTGTCTCTCTTTGTGTATCTCTGCGTTCCTCTCTCTGTGTCTGTGTGTGTGTGTGTGTCTCTCTCTCTCTTTATCTGTGTGTATGTGTGTGTGTGTCTTTCTCTCTCTCTCGCTCTCTCTCTGTTCTCCATGTCTCTCTCTCTCTCTCTGTCTCTCTCTCTCGCTGTCTGTATGTCTCTCTTTTTCTCTATGTGTCTCTGCCTCTCTCTCTCTCTCTGTCTCTCTGTCATCTCTCTCTGTCTCTCTCTCTCTCTCTCCCTATCTGTCTGTCTCTCTCTCTCTCCATTTCTGTCTGTCTGTCTCTCTTTGTCACTCTCTCTCTCAGTCACTCTGTTCCCCGTGTCTCTCTCTCTCTGTCTCTGTCTGTTTATCTGTCTCTCTCTGTCTCTCCCTGAGTTCTCCCTCTCTCTCTCTCTATCTCTTTGTTTTCTGGCTATGTTTCTCTCCATCTTTTATCTCTCTCTGTCTTTCTCTCTCTGTCTTTCTCTCTCTCTCTCTCTTTCCGTGTGTGTGTGTCTGTGTGTGTGTGTGTGTGTATGTGTGTGTGTGTTTGTCTCTCTGTCTCCCTCCCTCTCTCTCTATCTCTCACTCTCTCTGTATCTCTCTGTCTTTCTCTCTCTCTCTCTCTTTCCGTGTGTGTGTTTTTGTGTGTGTTTGTGTGTGTGTGTGCGCATGTTTGTGGGTGTCTCTCTCTGTCTGTCTCTCTGTCTCCCTCCCTCTCTCTCTCTATCTCTCACTCTCTCTGTATCTCTCTGTCTCTCTCTCTCTGTCTGTGTGTGCATCTCTCACTTTGTTTCTCTCTCTGACTCTGTGTTTCTCACTCTTTTTGTCTTTCTATCTTTCTCTCTATCTCTCTCTCTTCGTCCGTGTGTGTGTGTGTGTGTGTCTGTGTCTGTGTGTCTTTCTGTCTCCCTGCCTCTCTCTCTTTCTGTATCTCTGCCTGTCTGTCTCTCTCTGCCTTTCTGTCTCTCCATGTCTCTGTCTCCCTCTCTCTCACTGTATTTGTCTCGGTGTGTGTGTCTCTCTCTATTTCTGTCTGAGTGTGTGTCTCTCTCTCTGTCTCTGTTTCTATCTCTCTTTCTCTATAGCTGTCAGTCTCTCTCTCTCTCTATTTATCTGTTTTTCTCTCTCTGTATCGATGTTTCTCTTTCTCTCCCTCTGTATCTGTGTGTCCTTGTATCTGAGTATCTCAGTATCTGTGTGTCTCTGTATCTGTGTATCTCTGTACTTGTGTGTCCCTGTGTCTGTGTATCCCTGTCTCTATGTGTCCCTGTATCTGTGTCTCTGTATCTGTGTATCCCTGTATCTGTGTGTCCTTCTATCTGAGTATCTCAGTATTTGTGTGTCTCTGTATCTGTGTGTCTCTGTACTTGTGTGTCCCTGTGTCTGTGTATCCCTGTCTCTATGTGTCCCTGTATCTGTGTGTCCCTGTATCTGAGTATCTCTGTATCTGTCTATTTCTGTATCTGTGTCTCTTTCTGTGTATCTCTGTATCTGTATGTCCCTGTATCTGTATGTCCCTGAATCTGTGTGTCTCTGTATCTGTGTGTCCCTATATCAGTTTGTCTCTCTATCTGTGTGTGCCTGTGCCTATCTCTGTATCTGTGTGTCTTTGTATATCTGTCTCTCCTATCTCTCTCTATCTCCCTATCTGTCTCTCTCTCTCTCTCCATTTCTGTCTGTCTGTCTCTCTTTGTCACTCTCTCTCTCAGTCTCTCTGTTCCCCGTGTCTCTCTCTCTCTGTCTCTTTCTGTCTGTCTGTCTGTCTCTCTCTGTCTCTCCCTGAGTTTTCCCTCTCTCTCTGTCTCTTTGTTTTCTGGCTATGTTTCTCTCCATCTTTTATCTCTCTCTGTCTTTCTCTCTCTGTCTTTTTCTCCCTCTGTCTCTCTCTTTCCGTGTGTGTGTTTTTGTGTGTGTTTGTGTGTGTGTGTGTGCACATGTTTGTGTGTGTCTCTCTCTGTCTGTCTCTCTGTCTCCCTTCCTCTCTCTCTCTATCTCTCACTCTCTCTGTCTCTCTCTCTCTCTCTCTCTCTGTGCATCTCTCACTTTGTTTCTCTCTCTGACTCTGTGTTTCTCACTCTTTCTGTCTTTCTATCTTTCTCTCTATCTCTCTCCCTTCGTCCGTGTGTGTGTGTGTGTGTGTGTCTCTCTCTCTTTCGCTCTGTGTCTCTGTCTCTGACTCTGTGTGTGTGTGTGTGTTTATGATTACGTTTGTATGTATGTCTCTGTGTGTGTGTCTCTCTCTCTCTCTCTCCGTCTTTGTGAATGTCTCTCTCTGTCTCTCCATATGTGTTTCTCTTTGTCTTTGTGTGTGTGTGTGTGTGTGTGTGTGTGTGTGTGTGTCTTTCTGTCTCCCTGCCTCTCTCTCTGTATCTCTGCCTGTCTGTCTCTCTCTGCCTTTCTGTCTCTCTATGTCTCTGTCTCCTTCTCTCTCACTGTATTTGTCTCAGTGTGTGTGTCTCTCTCTATTTCTCTGAGTGTGTGTCTCTCTCTCTATCTCTCTGTGTATCTCTCTGTCTCTCTTTCTATCTCTCTTTCTCTATAGCTGTCAGTCTCTTTCTTTCTCTATTTATCTGTTTTTCTCTCTCTGTAATAATATTTCTCTTTCTCTCCCTCTGTATCTGTGTCTCTGTATCTGTGTATCTCTGTATCTGTGTGTCCTTCTATCTGAGTATCTCAGCATTTGTGTGTCTCTGTATCTGTGTGTCTCTGTACTTGTGTGTCCCTGTGTCTGTGTATCCCTGTCTCTATGTGTCCCTGTATCTGTGTGTCCCTGTATCTGAGTATCTCTGTATCTGTCTATTTCTGTATCTGTGTCTCTGTATCTGTGTCTGTGTTTCTGTGTGTCCCTGTATCTGTATGTCCCTGTATCTATGTGTCTCTGTATCTGTGTGTCTCCGTATCTGTGTATCCTTGTATCTGTTTGTCTCTGTATCTGTGTGTCCCTATATCAGTTTATCTCTCTATGTGTGTGTGCCTATAAGTGTCTATCTCTGTATCTGTGTCTTTGTACATGTGTGTCTCTGTATCTGTTTGCCCCTGTATCTGTCTATCTCTGTATCTGTGTGTCCCTGTATCTGTGTCTCTCTATCTGTATGTCTCTGTACCTGTGTGTCTCTGTACCTGTGTGTCCTTGTATCTGTGTGTCCTTGTATCTGTGTGTCTCTGTATCTGTGTGTCTCTGTACCTGTGTGTCTCTGTATCTGTGTGTCTCTGTGTTCCTGTGTGTCTCTGTATTTCTAAGTTGCCCCTTAGTGTCCCATGATGTGAAGGTTGGGAGGATTGGCCATGTTAACTTGCCCCAGAGATGGAGAGACAGGGACACAGGGGAGCCCGAAACGCTACAGAAACAGGAGAAAGGTTTGAAAATGGAGGAGTGTTTCTTATCCATCTATAAAAATCATCCACTCTGACAGCAGTTCCATTTCACACTCTCTGCTCAGTCCTGTGTTGGGGGGTGTTTAGTGTGGGATCAGTGTTTGCTTTTCTCAAACCGCACTGATATTCTCAATAAGGGCAAGAAGTTTCAGTCTTTAAAAATGTAAAGATTACAAACCCAAAGCAGACAGAGAATGATGAGGCCTCACACCTTCAATGTAGTAATTCCCCCAATCTTTCCTTTTGTTTCTTGCTTCCCTCCTCTGTTTGAAGTATTGGAGACGTAGAAATTATTGTAACAATTCAATCTCTCGGGACAATCTCTGTAAACAGCTTCTGGAGACAAATTGACACTTTAATCACCTGAAAAGCTGAATGTCCATTCAAACATTTCCCTCCGCATATCCTTGTAAATGTAAAGATAACTCCCATTTCCCCAAAGCAGGAAGATATGGAATGGGATCATCCTAACCTCTCTACTAAAGATATAAAGTTTCTTTTCAATAAAGTTTATTTATTACTGTGTCACAAGTAGGCTAATATTAACACTGCAATGAACTTACTGTGAAAATCCTCTCATTGCCACACTCTGGTGCCTGTTTGGGTACACTGAGGGAGAATTTAGCAGGGCCAATGCACCCTAACCAGCATGTCTTTTAGACTGTGTGAGGAAAGCGGGGGACTCGGAGGAAACCCACGCAGACACGTGGAGGACATGCAGACTCCGCACACACAGTGATCCAAGCCGAGACTTGAACCCAGGTCCCTGGTGCTGTGTAGCAGCAGTGCTAATCACTGTGCCACTGTACCAGCATCCATACACACAGACACATAGATATATGCAGACCCACACACACACACACACACACACACACACACACTCTCTCTCACACACGCACACAAACTCTCTCGCACACACACACTCTCTCTCATTCTCGCACACACACACACTCACTCCTTCTCTCTCTCGCCACACACACACACACACACACCACACACACACACCACAACCACACCACACACACACACACACACACTCTCTCGCGCGCACACACACTCACTCTCTCTCTCTCTCTCGCGCACACACACACACACACACTCTCTCTCTCTCGCACCACACACACACACACACTCTCTCTCTCTCTCTCGCACACACACACACACTCTCTCCTCTCTCTCTCGCACACACACACACAACACTCTCTCTCTCTGCACACACACACACACTCTCTCTCTCTCTCTCACACACACACACACACACTCTCTCTCTGTCGCACACACACACACACCACTCTCTCTCTCTCTTGCGCACACACACACTCTCTCTCTCTCTTGCACACACACACACTCTCTCGCGCACACACACACTCTCTCTCTCTCACACACAAACACTGAGAAACACACTATCTCTCATTCACAGACGCAATCTCTCCCTTACACACACTATCATTCCCACATATGCAACCTCTCTCTCACTTTCCCTCACACACACTCTCACTCTCCCTCACACATACGAACTCTCCCTCATACGCAATCCCTTCCTGACGCACAGGTTTAGTGAGAGTCTGGAATGGAATTGAAAGAAATCAATATTAGTAAGAAAATGGGGGAATGGATGGGGTTAAAGGCTCACCAATCCCCAGGCCCTGAGAATTTCCCTTCTTATCAGGTTCTGGCCTTCAGGCGTTCAGGGGAATGGGGATGAGAAAAATATCAGCCATGATTGAATGGGGCAGCAGACTCGATGGGCTGAGTGTCCAGTTCTGTTCTGATATCTTATGGTCTTGTAGGAATAACTAGAAGCAGAGGACATAATATCAGTGTCTCTCTCTCTGTCTCTCTCTGTACCTGTATCTGTATCTCTCTCTCTCTGTCTGTATCTGTGTGTGTCTCTCTCCCTCTCTGTATGTGTATCTGTGTGTGATTGTATGTATGTGTGTGTCTCTCTCTCTTAGTATCTGTTTCTATCTCTCTTTCTCTGTAGCTGTCAGTCTCTCTCTCTCTATCTATCTGTTTTTCTCTCTCTCTGTATCTATTTTTCTCTCTTTCTCCCTCTGTGCCTGTGTGTCCTTGTAACTGTGTATCCCTGTATCTGTGTGTCTCTATATCTGTGTGTCTGTGTATCTGTGTGTGTCTGTATCTGTGTCCCTGTATCTGTGTATCCCTGAATTTGTGTGTCTCTGTATCTGTGTCCCTGTATCTTTGTATCCCTGCATCTGTGTGTCTCTGTATCTGTGTGTCTTTATATCTGTGTGTCTCTGTACCCGTGAGTCTCTGTATCTGGGTGTCTGTATAACTGTGTGTCTATGTAACTGTGTGTCTCTGTATATGTGTGTCTCTCTATCAGTGTGTGTCTGTATCTGTGTCCCTGGATCTGTGTATCCCTGAATTTGTGTGTCTCTGTATCTGTGTCTCTGCATCTGTGTATCACTGCATCTGTGTATCCCTGCATCTGTGTGTCTCTGTGTCTCTGTGTCTCTATATCTGTGTATCCCTGTATCTGTGTGTCCCTGAATCTGTGTGTCTCTTTATCTGTGTGTCCCTGTATCAGTTTATCTCTATATCTCTGTGTCTCTGTATCTGTGTGTCCCTGTATCAGTTTATCTCTGTATCTGTGTGTCCCCGTAAGTGTCTATGTCTGTATCTGTATGTCTCTGTATCTGAGTGTCTCTGTATCTGTGTATCCCTGTATCTGTGTGTCTCTGCCTGTGTCTCTCCCTCTTTCTCTGTGTCTCTGACTCTCTCTCTGTGCCATTTTGTGTTCCTATGTATCTCTGTACCGGTGTGACTTTGGGGAGAGGCAAATCCCCAGGCCCTGAGAATTTCCCTTCTTATCAGGTTGTGGCCTTCAGGGGTTCTGGGGAAAAGGCAGAAGAATGGGAATGAGAAAAATATCAGCCATGATTGAATGAGGCAGCAGACTCGATGGGCCGAGTGTCCAGTTCTGCTCTGATGTCTTATGGTCTTGTAGGAATAACTAGAAGCAGAGGACATAATATCACTGTCTCTCTCTCTCTCTCTCTCTCTCTCTGTATCTCTCTCTTTCTCTGTATTTGTATCTGTATCTCTCCCTGTATCTGTCTCTCTCTCCCTCTGTATCTGTATCTGTGTGTTTCTCTCTCTCTCTGTTTCTGTATCTACATCTGCTTGTCTGTCTGTCTGTTTCTCTCTCTCTTTGTGTATGTGTGTTCCTCTCTCTGTGTCTGTGTGTCTCTCTCTCTCTCTCTATCTGTATGTGTGTGTGTGTGTGTTTGTGTCCCTCTTCCTCTCTGTTTCTGCCTCTCTTCTCTGTCGCTCTGTGTTTCTGTGTGTCTCTGTATCTGTCTCTCTGTCTCCCTGTTTCTCTGTGTTTGTGCCTCTCTCTCTCTCTGTGTGTCTCTGTATCTGTGTGTCTCTGTGTACCTGTGTGTCTTTGTGTTCCTGTGCATCTCTGTGTTTCTGTGTGTCTCTGTATTTCTAAGTTGCCCCTTAGTGTCCCATGATGTGAAGGTTGGGAGGATTGGCCATCTTAACTTGCCCCAGAGATGGAGAGACAGGGACACAGGGGAGCCCGAAACACTACAGAAGCAGGAGAAAATGGAGGAGTGTTTCTTATCCATCTATAAAAATCATCCACTCTGACAATCTCTCCTGCATACGAATCTCACACACACACACACACACTCTCTCTCTCTCTCTCTCACACACACACACACACTCTCTCTCTCTCTCACACACACACACACACACACACTCTCTCTCTCTCTCTCTCACACACACACACACTCTCTCCATCTCTCTCTCTCTCACACACACACACGCACTCTCTCTCTCTCTCTTGCACACACACACACACTCTCTCTCTCACACACACAAACACTCAGAAACACACTATCTCTCATTCACAGACGCAATCTCTCCCTTACACACACTATCATTCCCACATATGCAACCTCTCTCTCACTCTCCCTCACACACACTCTCACTCTCCCTCACACATACGAACTCTCCCTCATACGCAATCCCTTCCTGACGCACAGGTTTAGTGAGAGTCTGGAATGGAATTGAAAGAAATCAATATTAGTAAGAAAATGGGGGAATGGAGGGGGTTAAAGGCTCACAAATCCCCAGGCCCTGAGAATTTCCCTTCTTATCAGGTTCTGGCCTTCAGGCGTTCAGGGGAATGGGGATGAGAAAAATATCAGCCATGATTGAATGGGGCAGCAGATTCGATGGGCCGAGTGTCCAGTTCTGTTCTGATATCTTATGGTCTTGTAGGAATAACTAGAAGCAGAGGACATAATATCAGTGTCTCTCTCTCTGTCTCTCTCTGTACCTGTATCTGTATCTCTCTCCCTCTGTATCTGTATCTGTGTGTTTCTCTCTCTCTCTGATTCTGTATCTACATCTGCTTGTCTGTCTGTCTGTTTCTCTCTCTCTTTGTGTATGTGTGTTCCTCTCTCTGTGTCTGTGTGTGTCTCGCTCTCTCTCTCTATCTGTATGTGTGTGTGTGTGTGTTTGTGTCCCTCTTCCTCTCTGTTTCTGCCTCTCTTCTCTGTCACTCTGTGTTTCTGTGTGTCTCTGTATCTGTCTCTCTGTCTCCCTGTTTCTCTGTGTTTGTGCCTCTCTCTCTCTCTCTGTGTCTCTGTATCTGTGTGTCTCTGTGTACCTGTGTGTCTCTGTGTTCCTGTGCATCTCTGTGTTTCTGTGTGTCTCTGTGTTTCTAAGTTGCCCCTTAGTGTCCCATGATGTGAAGGTTGGGAGGATTGGCCATCTTAACTTGTCCCAGAGATGGAGAGACAGGGACACAGGGGAGCCCGAAACGCGACAGAAACAGGAGAAAATGGAGGAGTGTTTCTTATCCATCTATAAAAATCATCCACTCTGACAATCTCTCCTGCATACGAATCCACACCACACAAACACACACTCTCTCTCTCCTGTCACACAACCACACACTCTCTCTCTCTCTCACACACACCCACAACACCCACTCTCTCTCTCTCCCCCCCCCCCCCTCCCCTCTCTCAACTCTCTCTCTCTCTTGCACACCCACACACACACTCTCTCTCTCACACACACAAACACTCAGAAACACACTATCTCTCATTCACAGACGCAATCTCTCCCTTACACACACTATCATTCCCACATATGCAACCTCTCTCTCACTCTCCCTCACACACACTCTCACTCTCCCTCACACATACGAACTCTCCCTCATACGCAATCCCTTCCTGACGCACAGGTTTAGTGAGAGTCTGGAATGGAATTGAAAGAAATCAATATTAGTAAGAAAATGGGGGAATGGATGGGGTTAAAGGCTCACAAATCCCCAGGCCCTGAGAATTTCCCTTCTTATCAGGTTCTGGCCTTCAGGCGTTCAGGGGAATGGGGATGAGAAAAATATCAGCCATGATTGAATGGGGCAGCAGACTCGATGGGCCGAGTGTCCAGTTCTGTTCTGATATCTTATGGTCTTGTAGGAATAACTAGAAGCAGAGGACATAATATCAGTGTCTCTCTCTCTGTCTCTCTCTGTACCTGTATCTGTATCTCTCTCTCTCTGTCTGTATCTGTGTGTGTCTCTCTCCCTCTCTGTATGTGTATCTGTGTGTGATTGTATGTATGTGTGTGTCTCTCTCTCTTAGTATCTGTTTCTATCTCTCTTTCTCTGTAGCTGTCAGTCTCTCTCTCTCTATCTATCTGTTTTTCTCTCTCTCTGTATCTATGTTTCTCTCTTTCTCCCTCTGTGCCTGTGTGTCCTTGTAACTGTGTATCCCTGTATCTGTGTGTCTCTATATCTGTGTGTCTGTGTATCTGTGTGTCTCTGTATCTGTGTCCCTGTATCTGTGTATCCCTGAATTTGTGTGTCTCTGTATCTGTGTCCCTGTATCTTTGTATCCCTGCATCTGTGTGTCTCTGTATCTGTGTGTCTTTATATCTGTGTGTCTCTGTACCCGTGAGTCTCTGTATCTGGGTGTCTGTATAACTGTGTGTCTATGTAACTGTGTGTCTCTGTATATGTGTGTCTCTCTATCAGTGTGTGTCTGTATCTGTGTCCCTGGATCTGTGTATCCCTGAATTTGTGTGTCTCTGTATCTGTGTCTCTGCATCTGTGTATCACTGCATCTGTGTATCCCTGCATCTGTGTGTCTCTGTATCTCTGTGTCTCTATATCTGTGTATCCCTGTATCTGTGTGTCCCTGAATCTGTGTGTCTCTTTATCTGTGTGTCCCTGTATCAGTTTATCTCTATATCTCTGTGTCTCTGTATCTGTGTGTCCCTGTATCAGTTTATCTCTGTATCTGTGTGTCCCCGTATGTGTCTATGTCTGTATCTGTATGTCTCTGTATCTGAGTGTCTCTGTATCTGTGTATCCCTGTATCTGTGTGTCTCTGCCTGTGTCTCTCCCTCTTTCTCTGTGTCTCTGACTCTCTCTCTGTGCCATTTTGTGTTCCTATGTATCTCTGTACCGGTGTGTCTTTGGGGAGAGGCAAATCCCCAGGCCCTGAGAATTTCCCTTCTTATCAGGTTGTGGCCTTCAGGGGTTCTGGGGAAAAGGCAGAAGAATGGGGATGAGAAAAATATCAGCCATGATTGAATGAGGCAGCAGACTCGATGGGCCGAGTGTCCAGTTCTGCTCTGATGTCTTATGGTCTTGTAGGAATAACTAGAAAGCAGAGGACATAATATCACTGTCTCTCTCTCTCACTCTCTCTCTCTGTATCTCTCTCTTTCTCTGTATTTGTATCTGTATCTCTCCCTGTATCTGTCTCTCTCTCCCTCTGTATCTGTATCTGTGTGTTTCTCTCTCTCTCTGATTCTGTATCTACATCTGCTTGTCTGTCTGTCTGTTTCTCTCTCTCTTTGTGTATGTGTGTTCCTCTCTCTGTGTCTGTGTGTGTCTCTCTCTCTCTCTATCTGTATGTGTGTGTGTGTGTGTTTGTGTCCCTCTTCCTCTCTGTTTCTGCCTCTCTTCTCTGTCACTCTGTGTTTCTGTGTGTCTCTGTATCTGTCTCTCTGTCTCCCTGTTTCTCTGTGTTTGTGCCTCTCTCTCTCTCTCTGTGCCTCTGTATCTGTGTGTCTCTGTGTACATGTGTGTCTCTGTGTTCCTGTGCATCTCTGTGTTTCTGTGTGTCTCTGTATTTCTAAGTTGCCCCTTAGTGTCCCATGATGTGAAGGTTGGGAGAATTGGCCATCTTAACTTGCCCCAGAGATGGAGAGACAGGGACACAGGGGAGCCCGAAACACTACAGAAACAGGAGAAAATGGAGGAGTGTTTCTTATCCATCTATAAAAATCATCCACTCTGACAATCTCTCCTGCATACGAATCTCACACACACACACACAAACACACACACTCTCTCTCTCTCTTGCACACACACACACACTCTCTCTCTCTCTCTCACACACACACACTCTCTCTCTCTCTCTCACACACACACACACACACACACACACACTCTCTCTCTCTCTCTCTCACACACACACACTCTCTCCATCTCTCTCTCTCTCTCACACACACACACACTCTCTCTCTCTCTTGCACACACACACACACTCTCTCTCTCTCACACACATACACTCAGAAACACACTATCTCTCCTTCACACATGCACTCTCTCCCATACACACACTATCTTTCCCTCATACGCAATCTCCCTCTCCCTCTCCCTCACGCACACTCACACTCTCCCTCACACTCTCCCTCACACACACACACACTCTCCCTCACACACACTCACACTCTCCCTCACACACACTAAATCTCCCTCACACACACTCTCACTCTCCCTCATACACACTCTCACTCTCCCTCACACACACACACACTCTCCCTCACACACACTCACACTCTCCCTCACAAATACGAACTCTCCCCCATGCGCAATCCCTTCCTCACGCACAAGTTTAGTGAGAGTGCGGAATGGAATTGAAGGAAATCAATATTTGTAAGAAAATGGGGGAATGAATGGGGTTAAAGGCTGAGAAATCCCCAAGCCCTGAGAATTTCCCTTCTTATCAGGTTCTGGCCTTCAGGGGTTCTGGGGAAAAGGCAGAAGAATGGGGATGAGAAAAATATCAGCCATGGTTGAATGGGGCAGCAGACTCGATGGGCCGGGTGTCCAGTTCTGCTCTGATGTCTTATGGTCTTGTAGGAATAACTAGAAGCAGAGGACATAATATCAGTGTCTCTCTGTCTCTCTCTCTGTCTGTATCTGTATCTGTAACTCTCTCTCTCTGTCTGTATCTATGTGTGTCTCTCTCTTTCTCTGTATTTGTATCTGTGTGTGTCTCTGTCCCTCTCTGTATGTGCATCTGTGTGTGTTTGAATGTATGTGGGTGTCTCTCTCTCTTAGTATCTGTTTCTATCTCTCTTTCTGTGGAGCTGTCAGTCTCTCTCTCTCTCTATCTATCTGTTTTTCCCTCTCTGTATCTATGTTTCTCTCTCTCTCCCTCTGTGCCTGTGTGTCCTTGTATCTGTGTGTCTCTGTATCAGTGTGTCCCTGTATCTGTGTCCCTGTATCTGTGTATCCCTGAATTTGTGTGTCTCTGTATCTGTGTCCCTGTATCTGTGCATCTTGAATTTGTGTATCTCTGCATCTGTATCTCTCTATCCCTGCATCTGTGTGTCTCTGTATCTGTGTGTCTCTATATCTATGTGTCTCTGTACCTGTGAGTCTCTGTATCTGTGTGTCCCTGTATCTGTGTGTCTCTGTAACTGTGTGTCTCTGTAACTCTGTGTCTCTGTATCTGTGTGTCTCTTTATCAGTGTGTGTCTGTATCTGTGTATCCCTGTATCTGTGTATCCCTGAATTTGTGTGTCTCTGTATCTGTATCTCTGTATCTGTGTATCCATGCATCTGTGTGTCTCTCTATCTGTGTGTCTCTATATCTATGTGTCTCTGTATCTGTTTGTCCCTGCATCTTTGTGTCTCTTTATCTGTGTGTCCCTGTATCAGTTTATCTCTGTATCTGTGTGTCTCTGTATCTGTCTATCTCTGTATCTGTGTGTCCCTGTATCTGTGTGTCTCTTTATTTCTGTGTCCCTGCATCAGTTTATCTCTGTATCTGTGTGTCTCTGTATCTATCTATCTCTGTATCTGTGTGTCCCTGTAATTTTGTGTCCCTGTATCTGTGTGTCTCTGTATCTGTGTGTCCCTGTATCTGTGTCCATGTATCTGTGTATCCCGGTATCTGTGTATCCCTGTATCTGTGTGTCTCTATATCTGTGTCCCTGTATCGTGTATCCCTGAATTTGTGTGTCTCTGTATCTGTGTCCCTGTATCTGTGTATCCCTGAATTTGTGTGTCTCTGTATCTGTGTGTCCCTGTATCTGTGTCCAGTTCTGCTCTGATGTCTTATAGTCTTGTAGGAATAACTAGAAGCAGAGGATATAATATCAGTGTGTCTCTCTCTCTCTGTATCTGTATCTGTATCTCTCTCTCTCTGTCTGTATCTGTGTGTGTCTCTCTCCCTCTCTGTATGTGTATCTGTGTGTGTTTGTATGTATGTGTGTGTCTCTCTCTCTTAGTACCTGTTTCTATATCTCCTTCTCTGCAGCTGTCAGTCTCTCTCTCTCTCTATCTATCTGTTTTTCTCTCTCTGTATCAATGTTTCTCTCTCTCTCCCTCTGTGCCTGTGTGTCCTTGTATCTGTGTGTCCCTGTATCTGTGTGTCTCTGTATCTGTGTGTCTCTGTATCTTTGTATGCCTGCATCTGTGTGTCTCGGTATCTGTGTGTCTTTGTATCTGTGTGTCTCTGTACCCGTGAGTCTCTGTATCTGGGTGTCTCTATAACTGTGTGTCTCTGTAACTGTGTGTCTCTGTATCTGTGTGTCTCTGTATCAGTGTGTGTATGTACCTGTGTCCCTGGATCTGTGTATCCCTGATTTTGTGATCTGAATCTCTGTATCTGTGTCTCTGCATCTGTGTATCACTGCATCTGTGTGTCTCTGTATCTGTGTGTCTCTGTATCTGTGTGTCTCTATATCTGTGTGCCCCTGTATCTGTGTGTCCCTGTATCTGTGTGTCCCTGAATCTGTGTGTCTCTTTATCTATGTGTCCCTGTATCAGTTTACCTCTATATCTGTGTGTCTCTGTATCTATCTATATCTGTATCTGTGTGTTCCTGTAATTTTGTGTCCCTGTATGTGTGTGTTCCTGCATCAGTTTATCTCTGTATCTGTGCGTCTCTGTATCTGTCTACCTCTGTATCTGTGTGTCCCTGTAATTTTGTGTCCCTGTATCTGTGTGTCCCTGTATCTGTGTGTCTCTGTATCTGTGTATCCCTGTATCTGTGTGTCCCTGTGTCTGTGTGTCTCTGTATCTGTGAGTCCCTGTATCGGTGTTTCCCTGTGTCTGTGTGTCTCTGTATCTGTGTGTCCCTGTATTTGTGTGTCTCTGTATCTGTGTATCCCTGTTTCTGTGAGTCCATGTGTCTGTGTGTCTCTGTATCTGTGAGTCACTGTATCTGTGTTTCCCTGTGTCTGTGTGTCTCTGTAACTGTGTGTCTCTGTATCTGTGTGCCCCTGTATCTGTGAGTCCCTGTATCTGTGTGTGTCTGTATCTGTGTATCCCTGTTTCTGTGTGTCCCTGTGTCGTGTGTCTCTGTATCTGTGAGTCCCTGTATCTGTGTGTCTCTGTATCTGTGTATCCCTGTTTCTGTGTGTCCCTGTGTCTGTGTGTCTCTGTATCTGTGAGTCCCTGTATCTGTGTTTCCCTGTGTCTGTGTGTCTCTGTATCTGTGTGCCCCTGTATCTGTGAGTCCCTGTATCTGTGTTTCCCTGTATCTGTGTGTCCCTGTGTCTGTGAGTCCCTGTATCTGTGTGTCTCTGTATCCCTGTTTCTGTGTGTCCCTGTGTCCGTGTGTCTCTGTATCTGTGAGTCCCTGTATCTGTGTTTCCCTGTGTCTGTGTGTCTCTGTATCTCTGAGTCCCTGTATCCGTGTGTCTCTGTATCTGTGTGTCTCGGCCTATGTCTCCCCCTCTTTCTCTGTGTCTCTGACTCTATCTCTGTGCCATTTTGTGTTCCTATATGTCTCTGTACCTGTGTGTCTTTGGGGAGAGGCAAATCCCCAGGCCCTGAGAATTTCCCTTCTTATCAGGTTCTGGCCTTCAGGGGTTTTGTGGAAAAGACAGACGAATGGGGATGAGAAAAATATCAGCCATGATTGAATGGGGCAGCAGACTCGATGGGCCGAGTGTCCAGTTCTGCTCTGATGTCTTGCGGTCTTGTAGGAATAACTCGAAGCAGAGGACATAATATCAGTGTCTCTCTCTCTCTCTCTGTATCTGTATCTCTCTCTGTCTGTATCTGTGTGTGTGTCTCTCTCTCTCTGTGTCTGTATCTCTCTCTCTGTCTGTATCTGTGTGTCTCTCTGTCTTTCTCTGTATGTGTATCTGTGTGTGTTTGTATGTATGTGTGTGTGTCTCTGTCCTAGTATCTGTTTCTATCTCTCTTTCTCTGTATTTGTATCTATGTGTGTCTCTCTCCCTCTCTGTAGGTGTATCTGTGTGTGTTTGTGTGTTTGTGTGTATGCATGTGTGTGTGTGTGTCTCTCTCTCTCTGTATCTGTCTGTCTGTCTGTCTCTCTTTGTGTATCTCTGCGTTCCTCTCTCTGTCTGTGTGTGTGTGTGTGTCTCTCTCTCTCTTTATCTGTGTGTATGTGTGTGTGTGTCTTTCTCTCTCTCTCGCTCTCTCTCTGTTCTCCATGTCTCTCTCTCTCTCTCTCTCTGTCTCTCTTTCTCGCTGTCTGTATGTCTCTCTTTTTCTCTCTGTGTCTCTGCCTCTCTCTCTCTCTCTGTCTCTCTGTCATCTCTCTCTGTCTCTCTCTCTCTCTCTCCCTATCTGTCTCTCTCTCTCTCCATTTCTGTCTGTCTGTCTCTCTTTGTCACTCTCTCTCTCAGTCTCTCTGTTCGCCGTGTCTCTCTCTCTCTGTCTCTGTCTGTCTGTCTGTCTCTCTCTGTCTCTCCCTGAGTTCTCCCTCTCTCTCTCTCTCTGTCTCTTTGTTTTCTGGCTATGTTTCTCTCCATCTTTTATCTCTCTCTGTCTTTCTCTCTCTGTCTTTCTCTCTCTCTCTCTCTTTCCGTGTGTGTGTGTGTCTGTGTGTGTGTGTCTGTGTCTGTGTCTGTGTGTCTTTCTGTCTCCCTGCCTCTCTCTCTTTCTTTATCTCTGCCTGTCTGTCTCTCTCTGTCTTTCTGTCTCTCTATGTCTCTGTCTCCCTCTCTCTCACTGTATTTGTCTCGGTGTGTGTGTCTCTCTATTTCTGTCTGAATGTGTCTCTCTCTCTCTGTCTCTGTTTCTATCTCTCTTTCTCTATAGCTGTCAGTCTCTCTCTCTCTCTATTTATCTGTTTTTCTCTCTCTGTATCGATGTTTCTCTTTCTCTCCCTCTGTATCTGTGTGTCCTTGTATCTGAGTATCTCAGTATCTGTGTGTGTCTGTATCTGTGTATCTCTGTATCTGTGTGTCCTTCTATCTGAGTATCTCAGTATTTGTGTGTCTCTGTATCTGTGTGTCTCTGTACGTTTGTGTCCCTGTGTCTGTGTATCCCTGTCTCTATGTGTCCCTGTATCTGTGTGTCCCTGTATCTGAGTATCTCTGTATCTGTCTATTTCTGTATCTGTGTCTCTTTCTGTGTATCTCTGTATCTGTATGTCCCTGTATCTGTATGTCCCTGTATCTGTGTGTCTCTGTATCTGTGTGTCCCTATATCAGTTTGTCTCTCTATCTGTGTGTGCCTGTGCCTATCTCTGTATCTGTGTGTCTTTGTATATCTGTCTCTCCTATCTCTCTCTATCTCCCTATCTGTCTCTCTCTCTCTCTCCATTTCTGTCTGTCTGTCTCTCTTTGTCACTCTCTCTCTCAGTCTCTCTGTTCCCCGTGTCTCTCTCTCTGTCTCTCTCTGTCTCTTCCTGAGTTCTCCCTCTCTCTCTCTCTCTGTCTCTTTGTTTTCTGGCTATGTTTCTCTCCATCTTTTATCTCTCTCTTCTTACTCTCTCTGTCTTTCTCTCTCTCTATCTCTCTCTTTCCGTGTGTGTGTGTGCGCATGTTTGTGTGTGTCTCTCTCTGTCTCTCCATCTGTGTGTATCTCTCTCTCTGTCTCTCCATATGTGTTTCTCTCTGTCTTTCTGTGTGTGTGTGTGTCTGTGTGTGTGTGTGTGTGTGTCTCTCTCTCTCTCTTTCGCTCTGTGTCTCTGTCTCTGACTCTGTGTGTGTGTGTGTTTATGATTACGTTTGTATGTATGTCTCTGTGTGTGTGTGTCTCTCTCTCTCTCTCTCCGTCTGTGTGAATGTCTCTCTCTATCTCTCCATATGTGTTTCTCTTTGTCTTTGTGTGTGTGTGTCTGTGTGTGTGTGTGTGTGTGTGTGTGTGTCTTTCTGTCTCCCTGCCTCTCTCTCTTTCTGTATCTCTGCCTGTCTGTCTCTCTCTGCCTTTCTGTCTCTCTATGTCTCTGTCTCCTTCTCTCTCACTGTATTTGTCTCAGTGTGTGTGTCTCTCTCTATTTCTCTGAGTGTGTGTCTCTCTCTCTATCTCTCTGTGTATCTCTCTGTCTCTCTTTCTATCTCTCTTTCTCTATAGCTGTCAGTCTCTTTCTCTCTCTATTTATCTGTTTTTCTCTCTCTGTATCAATATTTCTCTTTCTCTCCCTCTGTATCTGTGTGTCCTTCTATCTGAGTATCTCAGCATTTGTGTGTCTCTGTATCTGTGTGTCTCTGTACTTGTGTGTCCCTGTGTCTGTGTATCCCTGTCGCTATGTGTCCCTGTATCTGTGTGTCCCTGTATCTGAGTATCTCTGTATCTGTCTATTTCTGTATCTGTGTCTCTGTATCTGTGTCTCTGTTTCTGTGTGTCCCTGTATCTGTATGTCCCTGTATCTGTGTGTCTCTGTATCTGTGTATCCTTGTATCTGTTTGTCTCTGTATCTGTGTGTCTCTGTATCTGTGTGTCTCTGTATCTGTGTATCCTTGTATCTGTTTGTCTCTGTATCTGTGTGTCCCTATATCAGTTTATCTCTCTATGTGTGTGTGCCTATAAGTGTCTATCTCTGTATCTGTGTCTTTGTACATGTGTGTCTCTGTATCTGTGTGTCCCTGTATCTGTCTATTTCTGTACCTGTGCGTCCCTGTATCTGTGTGTCTCTGTATCTGTTTGCCCCTGTATCTGTCTATCTCTGTACCTGTGCGTCCCTGTATCTGTGTGTCTCTGTATCTGTTTGCCCCTGTATCTGTCTATCTCTGTATCTGTGTCTTTGTACATGTGTGTCTCTGTATCTGTGTGTCCCTGTATCTGTCTATTTCTGTACCTGTGCGTCCCTGTATCTGTGTGTCTCTGTATCTGTTTGCCCCTGTATCTGTCTATCTCTGTATCTGTGTGTCCCTGTATCTGTGTCTCTCTATCTGTATGTCTCTGTATCTGTGTGTCTCTGTACCTGTGAATGTAAAAAAAAAACAGATATCAATAACCATACATCAGCCTATACAGACGTTCACGGAAGATCACCAGAAGCTCAAACGCAAGAGACAGGTGAGCCATAAAATAAGTTGGACGGCCCACAGGAATCTATTGATTCCCAGGAATGTCCCGAGGCTCGTGATCCTTAACTGGAACATAGAACATTACAGCGCAGAACAGGCCCCTCGGCCTTCGATGTTGCGCCGACCAATTATGAAAAAAGCAATGACTCTCCAAACTAAAGAATTCCCTTCTCTTCCATAAACTTATCAACTAACCTCTTAAACGCCACCAAACTTGGCGCATCTACAACTGCCACAGGCAGGGCATTCCACTCCCTAACCACCCTCTGGGTAAAGAACCTACCCCTGGCATCCATCCTATAACTATCACCCCTTAATTTAAAGCTGTGTCCCCTCGTGCTAGCTTTCTCCATCCTAGGTATCTGTGTCCCTGTATCAGTTTATCTCTGTATCTATGTGTCTCTGTATCTGTGTGTCCCTGTATCAGTTTATCTCTGTATCTGTGTGTCGCTGTATCTGTGTGTCTCTGCCTGTGTCTCCCCCTCTTTCTCTGTGTCTCTGACTCTCTCTCTGTGCTATTTTGTGTTCCTATGTGTCTCTGTACCTGTGTGTCTTTGGGGAGAGGCAAATCCCCAGGCCCTGAGAATTTCCCTTCTTATCAGGTTCTGGCCTTCAGGGGTTCTGGGGAAAAGGCAGAAGAATGGGGATGAGAAAAATATCAGCCATGGTTGAATGGGCAGCAGACTCGATGGGCCGAGTGTCCAGTTCTGCTCTGATGTCTTATGGTCTTGTAGGAATAACTAGAAGCAGAGGACATAATATCAGTGTCTCTCTCTCTTCTCTGTATCTGTATCTGTATCTCTCTCTCTCTGTCTGTATCTGTGTGTGTCTCTCTCCCTCTCTGTATGTGTATCTGTGTGTGTTTGTATGTATGTGTGTGTCTCTCTCTCTTAGTATCTGTTTCTATATCTCCTTCTCTGTAGCTGTCAGTCTCTCTCTCTCTCCATCTATCTGTTTTTCTCTCTCTGTATCTATGTTTCTCTCTCTCCCCCTCTTTGCCTGTGTGTCCTTCTATCTGTATATCACTGTATCTGTGTGTCTCTGTATCTGTCTCCCTGTATCTGTGTGTTCCTGAATTTGTGTGTCCCTGTATCTGTGTATCCCTGAATTTGTGAATCTCTGTATCTGTGTGTCTTTATATCTGTGTGTCTCTGTACCCGTGAGTCTCAGTATCTGGGTGTCTCTATAACTGTGTATCTATGTAACTGTGTGTCTCTGTATCCATGTGTCTCTGTATCAGTGTGTGTCTGTATCTGTGTCCCTGTATCTGTTTGTCCCTCTATCTGTGAGTCCCTGTATCTGTGTGTCTCTGTATCTGTGTGTCTCTGTATCTGTGAGTCCCTGTATTTGTGTGTCTCTTTATCTGTGTATCCCTGTTTCTGTGTGTCCCTGTGTCTGTGTGTCTCTGTATCTGTGAGTCCCTGTATCTCTCTATCTCTGTATCTGTGAGTCCCTGTATCTGTGTGTCCCTGTGTCTGTGTGTCTCTGTATCTGTGAGTCCCTGTATCTGTGTGTCTCTGTATCTGTGTATCCCTGTTTCTGTGTGTCCCTGTGTCCGTGTGTCTCTGTATCTGTGAGTCCCTGTATCTGTGTTTCCCTGTGTCTGTGTGTCTCTGTATCTCTGAGTCCCTGTATCCGTGTGTCTCTGTATCTGTGTGTCTCGGCCTATGTCTCCCCCTCTTTCTCTATGTCTCTGACTCTATCTCTGTGCCATTTTGTGTTCCTATATGTCTCTGTACCTGTGTGTCTTTGGGGAGAGGCAAATCCCCAGGCCCTGAGAATTTCCCTTCTTATCAGGTTCTGGCCTTCAGGGGTTCTGTGGAAAAGACAGACGAATGGGGATGAGAAAAATATCAGCCATGATTGAATGGGGCAGCAGACTCGATGGGCCGAGTGTCCAGTTCTGCTCTGATGTCTTGCGGTCTTGTAGGAATAACTCGAAGCAGAGGACATAATATCAGTGTCTCTCTCTCTCTCTCTGTATCTGTATCTCTCTCTGTCTGTATCTGTGTGTGTCTCTCTCTCTCTCTGTGTCTGTATCTCTCTCTCTGTCTGTATCTGTGTGTCTCTCTGTCTTTCTCTGTATGTGTATCTGTGTGTGTTTGTATGTATGTGCGTGTGTCTCTCTCTTAGTATCTGTTTCTATCTCTCTTTCTCTGTATTTGTATCTATGTGTGTCTCTCTCCCTCTCTGTAGGTGTATCTGTGTGTGTTTGTGTGTTTGTGTGTATGCATGTGTGTGTGTGTCTTTCTCTCTCTCTCGCTCTCTCTGTTCTCCGTGTCTCTCTCTCTCTCTCTCTCTCTGTCTCTCTCTCTCTCGCTGTCTGTATGTCTCTCTTTTTCTCTCTGTGTCTCTGCCTCTCTCTCTCTCTCTGTCTCTCTGTCATCTCTCTCTGTCTCTCTCTCTCTCTCTTCCTATCTGTCTCTCTCTCTCTCTCCATTTCTGTCTGTCTGTCTCTCTTTGTCACTCTCTCTCTCAGTCTCTCTGTTCCCCGTGTCTCTCTCTCTCTGTCTCTGTCTGTCTGTCTGTCTCTCTCTGTCTCTCCCTGAGTTCTCCCTCTCTCTCTCTCTCTCTGTCTCTTTGTTTTCTGGCTATGTTTCTCTCCATCTTTTATCTCTCTCTGTCTTTCTCTCTCTGTCTTTCTCTCTCTCTCTCTCTCTCTTTCCGTGTGTGTGTGTCTGTGTGTGTGTCTGTGTGTGTGTGTCTTTCTGTCTCCCTGCCTCTCTCTCTTTCTTTATCTCTGCCTGTCTGTCTCTCTCTGTCTTTCTGTCTCTCTATGTCTCTGTCTCCCTCTCTCTCACTGTATTTGTCTCGGTGTGTGTGTCTCTCTCTATTTCTCTGTGTGTGTGTCTCTCTCTCTATCTGTCTGTGTCTCTCTCTCTCTCTGTCTCTGTTTCTATCTCTCTTTCTCTATAGCTGTCAGTCTCTCTCTCTCTCTATTTATCTGTTTTTCTCTCTCTGCATCGATGTTTCTCTTTCTCTCCCTCTGTATCTGTGTGTCCTTGTATCTGAGTATCTCAGTATCTGTGTGTCGCTGTATCTGTGTGTCTCTGTATCTGTGTGTCTCTGTATCTGTGTATCTCTGTATCTGTGTGTCCTTCTATCTGAGTATCTCAGTATTTGTGTGTCTCTGTATCTGTGTGTCTCTGTACTTGTGTGTCCCTGTGTCTGTGTATCCCTGTCTCTATGTGTCCCTGTATCTGTGTGTCCCTGTATCTGAGTATCTCTGTATCTGTCTATTTCTGTATCTGTGTCTCTGTATCTGTGTCTCTGTTTCTGTGTGTCCCTGTATCTGTATGTCCCTGTATCTATGTGTCTCTGTATCTGTGTGTCTCTGTATCTGTGTATCCTTGTATCTGTTTGTCTCTGTATCTGTGTGTCCCTATATCAGTTTATCTCTCTATGTGTGTGTGCCTATAAGTGTCTATCTCTGTATCTGTGTCTTTGTACATGTGTGTCTCTGTATCTGTGTGTCCCTGTATCTGTCTATTTCTGTACCTGTGCGTCCCTGTATCTGTGTATCTCTGTATCTGTGTGTCCCTGTATCTGTCTATTTCTGTACCAGTGCGTCCCTGTATCTGTGTGTCTCTGTATCTGTCTATTTCTGTACCTGTGCGTCCCTGTATCTGTCTATCTCTGTATCTGTGTGTCCCTGTATCTGTCTATTTCTGTACCTGTGCGTCCCTGTATCTGTCTATCTCTGTATCTGTGTGTCCCTGTATCTGTGTCTCTCTATCTGTATGTCTCTGTATCTGTGTGTCTCTGTACCTGTGAATGTAAAAAAAAAGAGATATCAATAAACATACATCAGCCTATACAGACGTTCACGGAAGATCACCAGAAGCTCAAACACAAGAGACAGGTGAGCCATAAAATAAGTTGGACGGCCCACAGGAATCTATTGATTCCCAGGAATGTCCGAGGCTCGTGATCCTTAACTAGAACATAGAACATTACAGCGCAGAACAGGCCCCTCGGCCTTCGATGTTGCGCCGACCAATTATGAAAAAAGCAATGACTCTCCAAACTAAAGAATTCCCTTCTCTTCCATAAACTTATCAACTAACCTCTTAAACGCCACCAAACTTGGCGCATCTACAACTGCCACAGGCAGGGCATTCCACTCCCTAACCACCCTCTGGGTAAAGAACCTACCCCTGGCATCCATCCTATAACTATCACCCCTTAATTTAAAGCTGTGTTCCCTCGTGCTAGCTTTCTCCATCCTAGGTATCTGTGTCCCTGTATCAGTTTATCTCTGTATCTGTGTATCCCTGTATCTGTGTGTCTCTGCCTGTGTCTCCCTCTCTTTCTCTGTGTCTCTGACTCTCTCTCTGTGCCATTTTGTGTTCCTATGTGTCTCTGTACCTGTGTGTCTTTGGGGAGAGGCAAATCCCCAGGCCCTGAGAATTTCCCTTCTTATCAGGTTCTGGCCTTCAGGGGTTCTGGGGAAAAGGCAGAAGAATGGGGATGAGAAAAATATCAGCCATGGTTGAATGGGGCAGCAGACTCGATGGGCCGAGTGTCCAGTTCTGCTCTGATGTCTTATGGTCTTGTAGGAATAACTAGAAGCAGAGGACATAATATCAGTGTGTGTCTCTCTCTTCTCTGTATCTGTATCTGTATCTCTCTCTCTCTGTCTGTATCTGTGTGTGTCTCTCTCCCTCTCTGTATGTGTATCTGTGTGTGTTTGTATGTATGTGTGTGTCTCTCTCTCTTAGTATCTGTTTCTATATCTCCTTCTCTGTAGCTGTCAGTCTCTCTCTCTCCATCTATCTGTTTTTCTCTCTCTGTATCTATGTTTCTCTCTCTCCCCCTCTGTGCCTGTGTGTCCTTCTATCTGTATATCACTGTATCTGTGTGTCTCTGTATCTGTCTCCCTGTATCTGTGTGTTCCTGAATTTGTGTGTCTCTGTATCTGTGTCCCTGTATCTGTGTATCCCTGTATCTGTGTGTCTCTGTATCTGTGTCCCTGTATCTGTGTATCCCTGAATTTGTGTGTCTCTGTATCTGTGTCCCTGTATCTGTGTATCCCTGAATTTGTGTGTCTCTGTATCTGTGTCCCTGTATCTGTGTATCCCTGAATTTGTGTGTCTCTGTATCTGTGTGTCTTTATATCTGTGTGTCTCTGTACCCGTGAGTCTCAGTATCTGGGTGTCTCTATAACTGTGTATCTATGTAACTGTGTGTCTCTGTATCCATGTGTCTCTGTATCAGTGTGTGTCTGTATCTGTGTCCCTGTATCTGTTTGTCCCTCTATCTGTGTGTCCCTGTATCTGTGTGTCTCTGTATCTGTGTGTCTCTGTATCTGTGAGTCCCTGTATTTGTGTGTCTCTTTATCTGTGTATCCCTGTTTCTGTGTGTCCCTGTGTCTGTGTGTCTCTGTATCTGTGTGTCCCTGTATCTGTGTGTCCCTGTTTCTGTGTGTCCCTGTGTCCGTGTGTCTCTGTATCTGTGAGTCCCTGTATCTGTGTTTCCCTGTGTCTGTGTGTCTCTGTATCTGTGAGTCCCTGTATCTGTGTGTCTTGTATCTGGTTCCCTGTATCTGTGTGTCTCTGCCTGTGTCTGTCCCTTTCTCTGTGTCCCTGACTCTCTCTGTGCCATTTTGTGTTCCTATGTATCTCTGTATCTGTGTGTCTTTGGGGAGAGGCAAATCCCCAGGCCCTGAGAATTTCCCTTCTTATCAGGTTGTGGCCTTCAGGGGTTCTGGGGAAAAGGCAGAAGAATGGGGATGAGAAAAATATCAGCCATGATTGAATGGGGCAGCAGACTCGATGGGCCGAGTGTCCAGTTCTGCTCTGATATCTTATGGTCTTGTAGGAATAACTAGAACCACAGGACATAATATCAGTGTCTCTCTCTCTCTCTTTGTGTATCTGTATCTGTATCTCTCCCTGTATCTGTATCTCTCTCTCTCTCTGTCTGTATCTGTGTGTGTGTGTCTCTCTCTCTCTCTATTAGTATCTGTGTGTTTCTCTCCCTCTCTGTAGGTGTATCTGTTTGTGTTTGTGCGTATGCATGTGTCTCTCTCTCCTCTCTCTGTATCTGTGTGTGTGTGTGTGTGTCTCTCTCTCTCTCTCTCTCTCTGTCGCTCTCTCTTTGTGAATCTCTGCGTTCCTCTCTCTGTGTCTGTGTCTCTCTCTCTTTATATGTGTGTGTGTGTCTCTCTCTCTCTCGCTCTCTCTCTGTTCTCCATGTCTCTCTCTCTCTCTGTCTGTCTCTCTCTCCCTGTCTGTAAGTCTCTCTTTTTCTCTCTGTGTCTCTGCCTCTCTCTCTCTCTCTGGCTGTCACTCTGTCATCTCTCTCTGTCTCTCTCTCTCTCTCTCCCTATCTATCTCTCTCTCTTTCCATTTCTATCTGTCTGTCTCTCTTTGTCATTCTCTCTCTCAGTCTCTCTGTTCCCCGTGTCTCTCTCTCTCTGTCTCTTTCTGTCTGTCTGTCTGTCTCTCTCTGTCTCTCCCTGAGTTTTCCCTCTCTCTCTGTCTCTTTGTTTTCTGGCTATGTTTCTCTCCATCTTTTATCTCTCTCTGTCTTTCTCTCTCTGTCTTTCTCTCTCTCTATCTCTCTCTTTCCGTCTGTGTGTGTCTGTGTGTGTGTGTGTGCGTGCGCATGTTTGTGTGTGTCTCTCTCTGTCTGTCTCTCTGTCTCCCTCCCTCTCTCTCTCTATCTCTCACTCTCTCTGTATCTCTCTGTCTCTCTGTCTCTCTCTGTCTCTCTGTGCATCTCTCACTTTGTTTCTCTGACTCTGTGTTTCTCACTCTTTCTGTCTTTCTATCTTTCTCTCTATCTCTCTCTCTTCGTCCGTGTGTGTGTGTGTGTGTGTGTGTCTGTTTCTCTCTTTCGCTCTGTGTCTCTGTTTGTGACTCTGTGTGTGTGTTTATGATTATGTTTGTATGTATGTCTGTGTGTGTGTGTGTCTCTCTCTCTGTCTCTCCGTCTGTGTGTGTCTCTCTCTCTGTCTCTCCGTCTGTGGGTATCTCTCTCTCTGTCTCTCCATATGTGTTTCTCTCTGTCTTTGTGTGTGTGTGTGTGTGTGTGTGTGTGTGTGTGTGTGTCTTTCTGTCTCCCTGCCTCTCTCTGTTTCTGTATCTCTACCTGTTTGTCTCTCTCTGCCTTTGTGTCTCTCTATGTCTCTGTCTCCCTCTCTCTCACTGTATTTGTCTGGGTGTGTGTGTCTCTCTCTATTTCTCTGTGTGTGTGTCTCTCTCTCTATCTGTCTGTGTCTCTCTCTCTCTCTGTCTCTGTTTCTATCTCTCTTTCTCTATAGCTGTCAGTTCTCTCTCTCTCTCTATTTATCTGTTTTTCTCTCTCTGTATCGATGTTTCTCTTTCTCTCCCTCTGTATCTCTGTGACCTTGTATCTGAGTATCTCAGTATCTGTGTGTCCCTGTACCTGTGTGTCCCTGTACCTGTGTGTCTCTGTATCTGGGTGTCTCTGTATCTGTGTGTCCCTGTATCTGTGTATCTCTGTATCTGTGTGTCCCTGTATCAGTTCATCTCTGTACCTTTGTTCCCTGTATCTGTGTGTCCCTGTACCTGTGTGTCCCTGTATCTGAGTATCTCTCTATCTGCCTATTTCTGTATCTGTGTCTCTGTTTCTGTGTATCTCTGTGTCTGTATGTCCCTGTATCTGTGTGTCTGTATCTGTGTGTCTCTGTATCTGTGTGTCCCCATATCAGTTTATCTCTCTATCTGTGTGTCCCAGTAAGTGTCTATCTCTGTATCTCTGTATCTCTGTATCTGTATGTCCCTGTATCAGTTTATATCTGTATCTGTGTGTCCCTGTAAGTGTCTATCTCTGTATCTGTATGTCTCTGTACCTGTGTCTCTGTATCTGTATGTCTCTGTATCTGTGTCTCTGTATCTGTGTATCCCTGTAACTGTCAGTCTCTGTATCCGTGTGTCCCTGTATCTGTGTGTCTCTGTATCTGTGTCTCTGTATCTGTGTATCCCTGTAACTGTCAGTCTCTGTATCCGTGTGTCCCTCTATCTGTATGCCTCTGTATCTGTGTCTCTGTATCTGTGTATCCCTGTAACTGCCAGTCTCTGTATCCGTGTGTCCCTCTATCTGTATGCCTCTGTATCTGTGTCTCTATATCCGTGTGTCCCTGTATCTGTGTGTCTCTGTTACTGTGCCCCTGTATCTGTGTCTCTGTACCTGTGTGTCTCTGTATCTGTGTGTCCCTGTATCTGTGTGTCTCTGTGCCTGTGTGTCTCTGTATCTGTGTATCTCTGTGTTTCTGTGTGTCTCTGTATTTCTAAGTTGCCCCTTAGTGTCCCATGATGTGAAGATTGGGAGGATTGGCCATGTTAACTTGCCCCAGAGATGGAGAGACAGGGACACAGGGGAGCCCGAAACGCTACAGAAACAGGAGAAAGGTTTGAAAATGGAGAAGTGTTTCTTATCCATCTATAAAAATCATCCACTCTGACAGCAGTTCCATTTCACACTCTCTGCTCAGTCCTGTGTTGGGGGGTGTTTAGTGTGGGATCAGTGTTTGCTTTTCTCAAACCGCACTGATATTCTCAATAAGGGCAAGAAGTTTCAGTCTTTAAAAATGTAAAGATTACAAACCCAAAGCAGACAGAGAATGATGAGGCCTCACACCTTCAATGTAGTAATTCCCCCAATCTTTCCTTTTGTTTCTTGCTTCCCTCCTCTGTTTGAAGTATTGGAGACGTAGAAATTATTGTAACAATTCAATCTCTCGGGACAATCTCTGTAAACAGCTTCTGGAGACAAATTGACACTTTAATCACCTGAAAAGCTGAATGTCCATTCAAACATTTCCCTCCGCATATCCTTGTAAATGTAAAGATAACTCCCATTTCCCCAAAGCAGGAAGATATGGAATGGGATCATCCTAACCTCTCTACTAAAGATATAAAGTTTCTTTTCAATAAAGTTTATTTATTACTGTGTCACAAGTAGGCTTATATTAACACTGCAATGAAGTTACTGTGAAAATCCTCTCATTGCCACACTCTGGTGCCTGTTTGGGTACACTGAGGGAGAATTTAGCAGGGCCAATGTACCCTAACCAGCAAGTCTTTTAGAACGTGTGAGGAAAGCGGGGGACTCGGAGGAAACCCACGCAGACACGGGGAGGACATGCAGACTCCGCACAGACAGTGATCCAAGCCGAGACTTGAACCCAGGTCCCTGGTGCTGTGTAGCAGCAGTGCTAATCACTGTGCCACTGTACCAGCATCCATACACACAGACACATAGATATATGCAGACCCACACACACACTCACACATAGACACACACACACAGACACACAGACACACACACACACACACACACTCTCTCTCCCTCACACGCACTCTCTCTCTCACATGCAATCTCTCCCTCATACACATTCTCTCTCTCTCTCTCACACACACACACACACACACACACACCCGACACATTCACACACACACACACTCTCTCCCTCTCTCTCTCTCTCACACACACACACACACTCTCTCTCTCTCTTGCACACACACACACACTCTCTCTCTCTCTCACACACATACACTCAGAAACACACTATCTCTCCTTCACACACGCAATCTCTTCCTTACACACACTATCTTTCCCTCATACGCAACCTCTCTCTCACTCTCCCTCACACACACTCACACTCTCCCTCACACACACTAAATCTCCCTCACACACACTCTCACTCTCCCTCATACACACTCTCACTCTCCCTCACACACACACACACTCTCCCTCACACACACACACACTCTCCCTCTCACACACACACACACTCTCCCTCACACACACTCACACTCTCCCTCACAAATACGAACTCTCCCTCATGCGCAATCCCTTCCTCACGCACAAGTTTAGTGTGAGTGCGGAATGGAATTGAAGGAAATCAATATTAGTAAGAAAATGGGGGAATGAATGGGGTTAAAGGCTGACAAATCCCCAGGCCCTGAGAATTTCCCTTCTTATCAGGTTCTGGCCTTCAGGGGTTCTGGGGAAAAGGCAGAAGAATGGGGATGAGAAAAATATCAGCCATGATTGAATGGGGCAGCAGACTCGATGGGCCGAGTGTCCAGTTCTGCTCTGATGTCTGATGGTCTTGTAGGAATAACTAGAAGCAGAGGACATAATATCACTGTCTCTCTGTCTCTCTCTCCCTGTATCTGTATCTGTAACTCTCTCTCTCTGTCTGTATCTATGTGTGTCTCTCTCTTTCTCTGTATTTGTATCTGTGTGTGTCTCTGTCCCTCTCTGTATGTGTATCTGTGTGTGTTTGAATGTATGTGGGTGTCTCTCTCTCTTAGTATCTGTTTCTATCTCTCTTTCTGTGGAGCTGTCAGTCTCTCTCCCTCTCTATCTATCTGTTTTTCCCTCTCTGTATCTATGTTTCTCTCTCTCTCCCTCTGTGCCTGTGTGTCCTTGTATCTGTGTGTCCCTGTATCTGTGTGTCTCTGTATCTGTGTCCCTGTATCTGTGTATCCCTGAATTTGTGTGTCTCTGTATCTGTGACCCTGTATCTGTGTATCTCTGAATTTGTGTATCTCTGCATCTGTACCTCTCTATCCCTGCATCTGTGTGTCTCTGTATCTGTGTGTCTCTATATCTATGTGTCTCTGTACCTGTGAGTCTCTGTATCTGTGTGTCCCTGTATCTGTGTGTCTCTGTAACTGTGTGTCTCTGTAACTCTGTGTCTCTGTATCTGTGTGTCTCTGTATCAGTGTGTGTCTGTATCTGTGTCCCTGTATCTGTGTATCCCTGAATTTGTGTGTCTCTGTATCTGTATCTCTGTATCTGTGTATCCATGCATCTGTGTGTCTCTCTATCTGTGTGTCTCTATATCTATGTGTCTCTGTATCTGTTTGTCCCTGCATCTATGTGTCTCTTTATCTGTGTGTCCCTGTATCAGTTTATCTCTGTATCTGTCTATCTCTGTATCTGTGTGTCCCTGTATCTGTGTGTCTCTTTATCTCTGTGTCCCTGTATCTGTTTATCTCTGTATCTGTGTGTCTCTGTATCTGTCTATCTCTGTATCTGTGTGTCCCTGTAACTTTGTGTCCCTGTATCTGTGTGTCTCTGTATCTGTGTGTCCCTGTATCTGTGTCCCTGTATCAGTGTATCCCTGTATCTGTGTATCCCTGTATCTGTGTGTCTCTATATCTGTGTCCCTGTATCTGTGTATCCCTGAATTTGTGTGTCTCTGTATCTGTGTCCCTGTATCTGTGTATCCCTGAATTTGTGTGTCTCTGTATCTGTATCTTTGTATCCCTGCATCTGTGAGTCTCTGTATCTGTGTGTCTTTATATCTCTGTGTCTCTGTACCCGTGAGTCTCTGTATCTGGGTGTCTCTATAACTGTGTGTCCTTGTAACTGTGCGTCTCTGTATATGTGTGTCTCTGTATCAGTGTCTGTCTGTATCTGTGTCCCTGTATCTGTGTATCCCTGAATTTGTGTGTCTCTGTATCTGTATCTGTGTCTCTGCATCTGTGTATCACTGAATCTGTGTATCCCTGCATTTTTGTGTCTCTGTATCTCTGTGTCTCTATATCTGTGTGCCCCTGTATCTGTGTGCCGCTGTATCTGTGTGTCCCTGAATCTGTGTGTCTCTTTATCTGTGTGTCCCTGTATCAGTTTATCTCTATATCTGTGTGTCTCTGTATCTATCGCTGTATCTGTGTGTCCCCGTAATTTTGTGTCCCTGTGTCTGTGTGTCCCTGCATCAGTTTATCTCTGTATCTGTGTGTCTCTGTATCTGTCTATCTCTGTATCTGTGTGTCCCTGTAATTTTGTGTCCCTGTATCTGTGTGTCCCTGTATCTGTGAGTCCCTGTATCTGTGTGTCTCTGTATCTGTGTCTCCCTGTATCTGTGCATCCCTGTGTCTGTGTGTCTCTGTATCTGTGTATCCCTGTATTTGCGTGACTCTGTATCTGTGTATCCCTATATCTGTGAGTCCCTGTATCTGTGTGTCTCTGTATCTGTGAGTCCCTGTATCTGTGTTTCCCTGTGTCTGTGTGTCTCTGTATCTGTGTGTCCCTGTGTCTGTGTGTCTCTTTATCTGTGAATCCCTGTATCTGTCTGACTCTGTATCTGTGTATCCCTGTATCCGTGTGTCTATGTATCTGTGAGTCCCTGTATCTGTGTACTCTGTATCTGTGTATCCCTGTATCCGTGTGTCTCTGTATCTGTGTGTCCCTGTATCAGTTTATCTCTGTATCTGTGTGTCTCTGTATCTGTGTGTCCCTGTATCAGTTTATCTCTGTATCTGTGTGTCTCTGTATCTGTGTGTCTCTGTATCTGTGTGTCCCTGTATCAGTTTATCTCTGTATCTGTGTGTCTCTGTAGCTGTGTCTCCCTCCCTCTTTTTCTCTGTTTCTGCCTCTCTCTCTCTGTTGCTCTATGTTTCTGTGTGTCTCTGTATCTGTGTGTCTCTGCCTGCGTCTCTCCCTCTTTCTCTGTGTCTCTGACTCTCTCTCTGTGCCATTTTGTGTTCCTATGTGTCTCTGTACCTGTGTGTCTTTGGGGAGAGGCAAATACCCAGGCCCTGAGAATTTCCCTTCTTATCAGGTTCTGGCCTTTAGGGGTTCTGGGGAAAAGGCAGAAGAATGGGGATGAGAAAAATATCAGCCATGATTGAATGGGGCAGCAGACTCGATGGGCCGAGTGTCCAGTTCTGCTCTGATGTCTTATGGTCTTGTAGGAATAACTAGAAGCAGAGGACATAATATCAGTGTCTCTGTCTCTCTTTCTATGTATGTATCTGTATCTCTCTCTCTCTCTCTCTTTATATATCTGTGTGTTCCTCTCTCTGTATCTGTGTCTCACTGTCTGTGTCTCTCTCTCTCTTTGTCTCTATCTCTGTCTCTCTCTGTCTCTCTCACTGTCTCTCTGTATCTCTCTCTCTCTATATCTCTCTCTGTATTTATATCTTCTCTGTCTCTGTCTCTCTCTGTATATGTGTCTTTGTATTTTTTATCTCTATGTCTCTCTCTCTTTCTGTACCTGTGTGTCTCTCTCTTTGTTCCTGTGTATCTCTGTATCTGTGTATCTATGTTTCTGTGTGCCTCTGTGCCTGTGTGTCTCTGTATCTGTGTATCGATGTTTCTGTGTGCCTCTGTGCCTGTGTGTCTCTGTATCTGTGTCTCCCTCCCTCTTTTTCTCTGTTTCTGCCTTTCTCTTTCTATTGCTCTGTGTTTCTGTGTGTCTCTGTATCCGTGTGTCCCTGTATCTGTGTGTCTCTGTATCCGTGTGTCCCTGTATCTGTGTGTCTCTGTATCTGTGTGTCCCTGTAAGTGTGTATCAGTATCTGTGTGTCTTTGGGGAGAGGCAAGTCCCCAGGCCCTGAGAATTTCCCTTCTTATCAGGTTGTGGCCTTCAGGGGTTCTGGGGAAAAGGCAGAAGAATGGGGATGAGAAAAATATCAGCCATGATTGAATGGGGCAGCAGACTCGATGGGCCGAGTGTCCAGTTCTGCTCTGATGTTTTATGGTCTTGTAGGAATAACTAGAACCACAGGACATAATATCAGTGTCTCTCTCTCTCTCTTTGTGTATCTGTATCTGTATCTCTCCCTGTATCTGTACCTCTCTCTCTCTGTCTGTATCTGTGTGTGTCTCTCTCTCTCTCTCTCTCTGTATCTGTCTGTCTGTCTGTCTCTCTTTGTGTATCTCTGCGTTCCTCTCTCTGTGTCTGTGTGTGTATCTCTCTCTCTATCTGTGTGTATCTGTGTGTGTGTCTCTCTCTCTCTCGCTCTCTCTCTGTTCTCCATGTCTCTCTCTCTCCCTCTCTCTCTCCCTGTCTGTATGTCTCTCTTTTTCTCTCTGTGTCTCTGCCTCTCTCTCTCTCTCTGTCACTCTGTCATCTCTCTCTGTCTCTCTCTCTCTCTCTCTCCATTTCTGTCTGTCTGTCTCTCTTTGTCACTCTCTCTCTCAGTCTCTCTGTTCCCCGTGTCTCTCACTCTGTCTCTTTCTATCTGTCTGTCTGTCTCTCTCTGTCTCTCCCTGAGTGTTCCCTCTCTCTCTCTCTCTCTGTCTGTGTGTGCATCTCTCACACACAAACAGTTTTCTGGCTATGTTTCTCTCCATCTTTTATCTCTCTCTGTCTTTCTCTCTTGTCTTCCTCTCTCTCTATCTCTCTCTTTCCGTGTGTGTGTGTGTGTGTGTGTGTGTGTGTCTGTTTCTCTCTTTCGCTCTGTGTCTCTGTCTCTGACTCTGTGTGTGTGTGTGTGTGTTTATGATTATGTTTATATGTATGTCTCTGTGTGTGTGTCTCTCTTTCTCTTTCTCCATCTGTTTGTATCTCTCTCTCTGCCTCTCCATATGTGTTTCTCTCTGTCTTTTTGTGTGTGTGTGTGTGTCTGTGTGTGTCTGTCTTTCTGTCTCCCTGCCTCTCTCTCTTTCTGTATCTCTGCCTTTCTGTCTCTCCATGTCTCTGTCTCCCTCTCTCTCACTGTATTTGTCTGGGTGTGTGTGTCTCTCTCTATTTCTGTCTGAGTGTGTGTGTCTCTCTCTCTATCTGTCTGTGTCTCTCTCTCTGTCTCTCTCTCTCTGTCTCTCTTTCTCTATAGCTGTCAGTCTCTTTCTCTCTCTATTTATCTGTTTTTCTCTCTCTGTATCGATGTTTCTCTTTCTCTCCCTCTGTATCTGTGTGTCCTTGTATCTGAGTATCTGAGTATCTGTGTGTCTCTGTATCTGTGTATCTCTGTATCTGTGTGTCTCTGTATCTGTGTGTCCCTGTATCAGTTTATCTCTGTATCTGTGTGTCCCTGTATCTGTGTGTCCCTGTGTCTGTGTATCCCTGTATCTGTCTATTTATGTATCTGTGCCTCTGTTTCTGTGTATCTCTGTATCTGCATGTCCCTGTATCTGTATGTCCCTGTATCTGTGTGTCTCTGTACCTGTGTGTCTCTGTATCTGTGTATCTCTGTATCTGTTTGTCTCTGTAACTGTGTGTCCCGATATCAGTTTATCTCTCTATCTGTGTGTCCCTGTAAGTGTCTATCTCTGTATCCTATTGTCCCTGTATCTGTCTATTTCTGTTTCTGTGCGTCTCTGTATCTGTGTGTCTTTGTATCTGTGTGTCCCTGTATCTCTCTATCTCTGTATCCATGTGTCCCTGTATCTGTCTATTTCTGTATCTGTGTCTCTGTTTCTGTGCATCTCTGTATCTGTATGTTCCTGTATCTCTGTATCTGTGTGTCCCTGTATCAGTTTATCTCTGTATCTGTATGTCTCTGTATCTGAGTGTCTCTGTATCTGTGTATCCCTGCATCTGTATGTCTCTGTATCTGAGTGTCTCTGTATCTGTGTATCCCTGTATCTGTGTGTCTCTCCCTGTGTCTCCCCCTCTTTCTCTGTGCCTCTGACTCTCTCTCACTGTGCCATTTTGTGTTCCTATGTATCTCTGTACCTGTGTGTCTTTGGGGAGAGGCAAATCTCCAGGCCCTGAGAATTTCCCTTCTTATCAGGTTCTGGCCTTCAGGGGTTCTGGGGAAAAGGCAGAAGAATGGGGATGAGAAAAATATCAGCCATGATTGAATGGGGCAGCAGACTTGATGGGCCGAGTGTCCAGTTCTGCTCTGATGTTTTATGGTCTTGTAGGAATAACTAGAACCACAGGACATAATATCAGTGTCTCTCTCTCTCTCTGTATCTGTATCTGTATCTCTCTCTCTCTGTCTGTATCTGTGTGTGTCTCTCTCCCTCTCTGTATGTGTATCCGTGTGTGTTTGTATGTATGTGTATGTCTCTCTCTCTTAGTATCTGTTTCTATATCTCCTTCGCTGTAGCTGTCAGTCTCTCTCTCTCTCTAACTATCTGTTTTTCTCTCTCTGTATCTATGTTTCTCTCTCTCTCCCTCTCAGCCTGTGTATCCCTGTATCTGTGTGTCTCTGTATCTGTGTCCCTGTATCTGTGTATCCCCGAATTTGTGTGTTTCTGTATCTGTGTCCCTGTATCTGTGTATCCCTGCATCTGTGTGTCTCTGTATCTGTGTGTCTCCATATCTGTGTGTCCCTGTATCTGTATGTCTCTTTATCTCTGTGTCCCTGCATCAGTTTATCACTGTATCTGTGTGTCTCTCTATCTGTCTCTCTCTGTATCTGTGTGTCCCTGTAATTTTGTGTCCCTGTATCTGTGTGTCTCTGTACCTATGTGTCTCTGTGTCTTTGTGTCTCTGTATCTGTGAGTCCCTGTATCTGTGTGTCCCTGTATCTGTGTGTCTCTGTATCTGTGTGTCCCTGTGTCTGTGTGTCCGTGTATCAGTGTGTCTCTGTATCTGTGGAACCCTGTATCTGTGTGTCTTTGTATGTGTGTGTCTCTCTCTATCTCTGTATTTGTATCTGTGTGTGTCTCTCTCCCTCTCTGTATGTGTATCTCTGTGTGTTTGTATGTATGTGTGTGTCTCTCTCTCTTAGTATCTGTTTCTATCTCTCTTTCTCTGTAGCTGTCAGTCTCTCTCTCTCTCTCTACCTGTTTTTCTCTCTCTGTATCTATGTTTTTCTCTCTCTCCCTCTGTGCCTGTGTGTCCCTGTATCTGTGTATCCCTGTATCTGTGTGTCTCTGTATCTGAGTCCCTGTATCTGTGTATCCCCGAATTTGTGTGTCTCTGTATCTGTGTCCCTGTATCTGTGTATCCCTGAATTTGTGTGTCTCTGTACCTGTGTCCCTGTATCTGTGTATCCCTGAATTTGTGTGTCTCTGTATCTGTGTCCCTGTATCTGTGTATCCCTGAATTTGTGTGTCTCTGTATCTGTATCTTTGTATCCCTGCATCTGTGTGTCTCTGCATCTGTGTGTCTTTATATCTGTGTGTCTCTGTACCCATGAGTCTCTGTATCTGGGTGTCTCTATAACTGTGTGTCTTTGTAACTGTGTCTCTATATCAATGTGTCTCTGTATCAGTGTGTGTATGTATCTGTGTCCCTGTATCTGTGTATGGCTGAATTTGTGTGTCTCTGTATCTGTGTCTCTGCATCTGTGTATCACTGCATCTGTGTATCCCTGCATCTTTGTGTCTCTGTATCTGTGTGTCTTTATATCTGTGTGCCCCAGTATCTGTGTGCCCCTGTATCTGTGTGCCCCTGTATCTGTGTGTCCCTGTATCTGTATGTCCCTGAATCTGTGTGTCTCTTTATCTGTGTGTCCCTGTATCAGTTTATCTCTATATCTGTGTGTCTCTGTATCTATCTCTGTATCTGTGTGTCCCTGTAATTTTGTGTCCCTGTGTCTCTGTGTCCCTGCATCACTTTATCTCTGTATCTGTGTGTCTCTGTATCTGTCTATCTCTGTATCTGTGTGTCCCTGTAATTTTGTGTCCCTGTATCTGTCTGTCCCTGTATCTGTGATTCCCGTATCTGTGTGTCTCTGTATCTGTGTATCCCTGTATTTGTGTGACCCTGTGTCTGCGTGTCTCTGTATCTGTGTATCCCTGTATTTGTGTGACTCTGTATCTGTGTATCCCTATATCTGTGTGTCCCTGTATCTGTGTGTCTCTGTATCTGTGTGTCCCTGTGTCGGTGTGTCCGTGTATCAGTGTGTCTCTGTATCTGTGTAACCCTGCATCTGTGTGTCATTGTATGTGTGTGTCTCTCTCTATCTCTGTATTTGTATCTGTGTGTGTCTCTCTCCCTCTCAGTATGTGTCTCTGTGTGTGTTTGTATGTATGTGTGTGTCTCTCTCTCTTAGTATCTGTTTCTATCTCTCTTTCTCTGTAGCTGTCAGTCTCTCTCTCTCTCTCTACCTGTTTTTCTCTCTCTGTATCTATGTTTCTCTCTCTCTCCCCTGTGCCTGTGTGTCCTTGTATCTGTGTATCCCTGTATCTGTGTGTCCCTGTATCTGTGTGTCTCTGTATATGTGTCCCTGTATCTGTGTGTCCCTGAATTTGTGTGTCTCTGTATCTGTATCTCTGTATCACTGCATCTGTGTGTCTCTGTAAGTGTGTATCTGTATTTGTGTGTCTCTGTTTCTGTGTGTCTCTGTATCTGTGTGTCTCTGTATCTGTGTATTTCTGTATCTGTGTGTCCCTGTATCTGAGTGTCTCTGTATCTGCGTATCTCTGTATCTGTGTGTCTCTGCCTGTGTCTGTCCCTCTTTCTCTGTGTCTCTGACTCCTTCTCTGTGCCATTTTGTGTTCCTATGTATCTCTGTATCTGTGTGTCTTTGGGGAGAGGCAAATCACCAGGCCCTGAGAATTTCCCTTCTTATCAGGTTCTGGCCTTCAGGGGTTCTGGGGAAAAGGCAGAAGAATGGGGATGAGAAAAATATCAGCCATGATTGAATGGGGCAGCAGACTCGATGGGCCGAGTGTCCAGTTCTGCTCTGATGTCTCATGGTCTTGTAGGAATAACTAGAAGCAGAGGACATAATATCAGTTTCTCTCTCTCTCTCTGTATCTGTATCTGTGTGTATCTCTCTCTCTCTATGTGATTCTGTATCTATATCTGTTTGTCTGTCTGTCTCTCTCTCTCTTTGTATATCTGTGTGTTCCTCTCTCTGTGTCTGTCTGTCTGTCTCTCTCTCTCTCTGCATCTGTATCTCTTTCTCTCTTTGTATTTGTATCTGTATCTCTCCCTGTATCTGTCTCTCTCTCTCTCTGTAACTGTATCTGTGTGTATTTCTTTCTGATTCTGTATCCACATCTATTTGTCTGTCAGTCTGTCTCTCTCTCTTTTTGTCTATCTGTGTGTTCCTCTCTCTGTTTCTGTGTGTCTCTCTGTCTCTCTATCTGTATGTGTGTGTGTTTGTGTCCCTCTTCCTCTCTGTTTCTGCCTCTCTTCTCTGTCACTCTGTGTTTCTGTGCATCTCTGTATCTGTCTCTCTCTCTCCCTGTTTCTCTGTGTTTCTGCCTCTCTCTCTCTCTGTGTGTCTCTGTATCTGTGTGTGTCTGTGTACCTGTGTGTCCCTGTACGTGTGTATCTCTGTGTTTCTGCGTGTCCCTGTATTTCTAAGTTGCCCCTTAGTGTCCCATGATGTGAAGATTGGGAGGATTGGCCATGTTAACTTGCCCCAGAGATGGAGAGACAGGGACACAGGGGAGCCCGAAACGCTAAAGAAACAGGAGAAAGGTTTGAAAATGGAGGAGTGTTTCTTATCCATCTATAAAAATCATCCACTCTGACAATCTCTCCCGCATACAAATCCCTCTCTCTCAAACACACACACACTCACACTCTCTCACACTCACACAATCTCTCTCTCTCACTCGCAATCTCTCCCTCACACACACTCTCTCCATCACACACGCTCTCTCCCTCACACACACTCTCTCCCTCACATGCAATCTCTCCCTGACATGCAATCTCTCCCTCATACACATTCTCTCTCTCTCTCTCACACACACACACACACGCACTTACACACTCACACACACACACACACACTCTTTCTCTCACACACACACACACACAGAGGCACAAACTCTCTCTCTCACACACACACGCGCACACACACTCTCTCTCTCTCGCACACACACGCACTCTCTCTCTCTTGCACACACACGCACACACACTCACTCTCTCTCTCTTGCACACACACGCACTCTCTCTCTCACGCACATACGCACACACACACACACACACTCTCTCACACACACAGCACACACACTCTCTCTATCTCTCTCGCACACACACACTCTCTCTCGCACACACACACACACACACACACACACACCACACACACAGACACTGTCTCTCTCGCTCACACACACTCTCTCTCTCTCTCACAAACACACACATGCACACACTCACTCTGTCTCTCTCGCACACACACACTCTCTCTCTCGCATGCACAAATACACACACACTCTCTCTCTCTCGCGCACACACACACATTCTCTCTCTCTCTCTCACACGCACACACACAAACTCTCTCACACTCTCTCTTGCACACATTCTCTCTCACACACTCTATCTCACATACGCGCATACACATTCAGTCGCACACACTCACACACATTCAGTCACACACACATGCAGTCCCTTACACACTCTCTCTCTCACACACAACACACTCTTTCTCACAGACACATTCTGTCTTCTACAGACTCATTCTCCACACACATTCTCTCTCACACACTCTCTCTCACGTACTTTCTCTCTGTCTCTCGCATACACACTCTCTTTCTCATTTCTCTCTCTCACACACATACACACACCCTCTCTTTCTCTCTTTTTCACACTCTCTTTCTCTTTCTATCTCACACACAAACACTCACACACATTCTCTCTCTCTCTCTCTCTCTCACACACACACACACACTTTCTCTCTCACACACACACTCAGAAACACACTATCTCTCCTTCACACACGCAATCTCTCCCTTACACACACTATCTTTCCCTCATACGCAACCTCTCTCTCACTCTCCCTCACACACACACACACACTCCCTCACACACATACTCACACTCTCCCTCACACACATACTCACACTCTCCCTCACACACATACACACACTCTCCCTCACACACAATATCTCTCCCTCACACACAATCCTTTCCTCATGCGCAATCCCTTCCTCACGCACAAGTTTACTGTGAGTGTGGAATGGAATTGAAGGAAATCAATATTAGTAAGAAAATGGGGCAATGAATGGGGTTAAAGGCTGACAAATCCCCAGGCCCTGAGAATTTCCCTTCTTATCAGGTTGTGGCCTTCAGGGGTTCTGGGGTAAAGGCAGAAGAATGGGGATGAGAAAAATATCAGCCATGATTGAATGGGGCAGCAGACTCGATGGGCCGAGTTTTATGGTCTTGTAGGAATAACTAGAAGCAGAGGACATAATATCAGTGTCTCTCTCTCTCTCTCTATCTGTATCTGTATCTCTCTCTCTCTGTCTGTATCTCTGTGTCTCTCTCTTTCTCTGTATGTGTATCTGTGATGTTTGTATGTATGTGTGTGTCTCTCTCTCTTAGTATCTGTTTCTATCTCTCTTTCTCTGTAGCTGTCAGTCTCTCTCTCTCTCTATATTTATATCAGTTTTTCCCTCTCTCTATCTATGTTTCTCTCTCTCTCCCTCTGTGCCTGTGTATCCTTCTATCTGTGTATCACTGTATCTGTGTGTCTCTGTATCTGTGTGTCTCTGTATCTGTGTCCCTGTATCTGTGTACCCCTGAATTTGTGTGTCTCTGTATCTGTATCTCTGTATCCCTGCATCTGTGTGTCTCTGTATCTGTGTGTCTCTATATCTGTGTGTGTCTGTACCCGTGAGTCTCTGTATCTGTGTATCCCTGTATCTGTGTGTCTCTGTAACTGTGTGTCTCTGTATCTGTGTGTCTCTGTATCAGTGTGTGTCTGTATCTGTATCTGTGTCCCTGTCTCTGTGTATCCCTGAATTTGTGTGTCTCTGTATCTGTATCTCTGTATCTGTGTCTCCCTGCATCTGTGTGTCTCTCTATCTGTGTGTCTCTATATCTGTGTGTTTCTGTATCTGTGTGTCCCTGTATCTCTGTGTCTCTTTATCTCTGTGTCCCTGTATCAGTTTATTTTCCCCCCTGTATCTGTGTGTCTCTGTATCTGTCTATCTCTGTATCTGTGTGTCCCTGTATCTGTGTGTCCTTGTATCTGTGTGTCTCTTTATCTCTGTGTCCCTGTATCACTTTATCTCTGTATCTATGTGTCTCTGTATCTGTCTATCTCTGTATCCGTGTGTCCCTGTTATTTTGAGTCCCTGTATCTGTGTGTCTCTATATCTGTGTGTCCCTGTATCTGTGTGCCCCTGTGTCTGTGTGTCTCTGTATCTGTGTATCCCTGTATCTGTGTGTCCCTGTCTCTGTGTGTGTCTGTATCTGTGAGTCCCTGTATCTGTGTATCCCTGTATCTGTGTGCCCCTGTGTCTGTGAGTCCCTGTATCTGTATATCCCTCTATCTGTGTGCCCCTGTGTCTGTGTGTCTCTGTATCTGTGTGTCCCTGTATCTGTGTGCCCCTGTGTCTGTGTGTCTCTGTATCTGTGAGTCCCTGTATCTGTGTATCCCTGTACCTGTGTGCCCTGTATCTGTGTGTCCCTGTATCTGTGTGCCCCTGTGTCTGTGTGTCTCTGTATCTGTGAGTCCATGTATCTGTGTTTCCCTGTGTCTGTGTGTCTCTGTATCTGTGAGTCCCTGTATCTGTGTTTCCCTGTGTCTATGTGTCTCTGTATCTGTGAGTCCCTGTATCTGTGTTTCCCTGTGTCTGTGTGTCTCTGTATCTGTGAGTCCCTGTATCTGTGTTTCCCTGTTTCTGTGTGTCTCTGTATCTGTAAGTCCCTGTATCTGTGAGTCCTTGTATCTGTGTGTCTCTGTATCTGTGTATCTCTGTGTCTGTGTGTCTCTGTATCTGTGAGTCCCTGTATCTGTGTGTCTCTGTATCTGTGTGTCTCTGTATCTGTGTGTCACTGTATCTGTGTGTCCCTGTATCCGTGTGTCCCTGTATCTGTGTGTCCCTGTATCTGTGTGTCTCTGTATCTGTATCTCTGTATCTGGTCTCCCTGTATCTGTGTGTCTCTTTATCTGTGTATCTCTGTATCTGTGAGCCCCTGTATCTGTGTTTCTCTGTATCTGTGTGTCTCTGTATCTAGTGTCCCTTTATCTGTGTATCCCTGTATCTGTCTGTCTTTGTATGTGTGTGTCTCTGTATGTCTCTTCTGTGTCTCTGTACTCTCTCTCTCTCTGTATGTCTGTTTCTGTGTCTCTATCTGTGTTTCAGCCTCTCTCTCTGTATCTATCTCTCTTGATCTCACTCACTCTGTATTTCTATCTCTTTGCGTGTGCGTCTCTCTCTCTCTCTCTCACTTTATTTCTGTGTGTGTGTCTGTGTGTGTGTGTCTTTCTGTCTCCCTGCCTCTCTCTCTTTCTGTATCTCTGCCTGTCTGTCTCTCTCTGCCTTTCTGTCTCTCTATGTCTCTGTCTCCCTCTCTCTCACTGTATTTGTCTCGGTGTGTGTGTCTCTCTCTATTTCTCTGTGTGTGTGTGTGTGTCTCTCTATCTGTCTCTGTCTCTATCTCTCTTTCTCTTTTGCTGTCAGTCTCTCTCTCCCTCTCTCTCTATTTATCTGTTTTTCTCTCACTGTATCGATGTTTCTCTTTCTCTCCCTCTGTATCTGTGTGTCCTTGTATCAGAGTATCTCAGTATCTGTGTGTCTCTGTATCTGTGTATCTCTGTATCTGTGTGTCCTTGTATCTGAGTATCCCAGTATCTGTGAGTCTCTGTATCTGTGTATCTCTGTACCTGTGTGTCCTTCTATCTGAGTGTCTCAGTATTTGTGTGTCTCTGTATCTGTGTGTCTCTGTATTTGTGTGTCCCTGTATCTGTGTATCTCTGTATCTGTGTGTCCCTGTATCTGTGTGTCTCTGTATCTGTGTCCCTGTATCTGTGTCCCTGTACCTGTGTGTCCCTGTATCTGTGTCTCTGTATCTGTGTGTCTCTGTATCTGTGTGTCTCTGTACCTGTGTGTCTCTGTATCTGTGTCCCTGTACCTGTGTGTCTCTGTATCTGTGTGTCTCTGTATCTGTGTGTCCCTG
>JAGIQG010000278.1:0-22500 GCA_024679065.1 Sphyrna mokarran
CCCCATGAAACACTCCCAGGACAGATACAGCACGGGGTTAGATACAGAATTTAGATCCCTCCCATACACTGTAATGTCTCCTCACTCCCCGCTTTCCCCCCCGCGCCCCAGACTGGGGGATTTCTCACCTCCTTTGAAGAACTTGTAGACACATCTTTTCCCACATCCAGCATCACAGCACGCCTGCCAGTGATCACAGTCCGCGTCACCTTTGCACTCATCCCCCAGCTTCAGGGAACACACCTTGCTGAGGGAGCTGCTGGATGGACACTGTTCCTTCTTTCCTTCACAGGGAGACAGGGAGAGAGAGATCAGAAATGGCCTTAAAGAAATGGATTCAGGTCATGTTTCCTGTCAATGGGGTATGTCCTAAACTTCAGCTCTGGTTATGGTGCTGGTTTGTCTGCATCGGGCAGTCACTCTGCCTCCCTCTGCAGAAGCCTCCCAGTTATTGGTGTTTCCGTTAACCCGAGCTGAAACAGTTCTGTTTGTTTTCTGTGTTGCCCCCCATTTTGGGGTTTTCAGAGTGGGGATTGATTGACAAGAGCTTCTCTTTTGGTGCTTGGAGGAGCTAGGCTTACAGAGGGAAACAAGCAGGCAGTTTCCATTTGGATTTGCAAGGAGCAACAGCTCTTCTCTTTCTCTCTCTGGAGATGGAAGTCTGGCTCATGTGACCAATCGGACACAGGGTCCGGAATCATGTGACCAACCAGACACAGAGCCCTGAATCATGTGACCAATCTGCCACAGAGCCCTGGATCTTGTGACCAATCAGAGACAGAGCCCTGGATCCTGTGACCAATCTGATACAGAACCCTGGTTCCTGTGATCAATCTGACACAGAGCCCTGGATCCTGTGACTAGTCAGACATAGAGCCTGGATCCTGTGGCCAATCTGACATAGAGTCTTGGATCCTGTGACCATACTGTCGCAGAGTCTGGATCCTGTGACCAATCTGACGCAGAGTTCTGGATCCTGTGAACAATCTGACAGAGAGTTCTGGATCCTGTGACCAATCTGACACAGAGCCCTGGATCCTGTGATCAATCTGACACTGAGTTCTGGATCCTGTGACCAATTGGAGAGACCTTTGGAGCCCGGTGTTGTGGTGGTTCACAGGGGTCTATATGCCTGAGCTTGTTCTCTTTAGAAGAGGACCCTGCCCAGGTGACATTGCTACTGCCCCCAGCTGTTGGGATTCTCAGTCCAGGGGGGTGGGTTGAGGGACATGTTGTGAATTGAGGGTTGGGGGGGTGGGTTGGGGTTTTGTTGGGGGGGGTGTTGGGGTGGGGTTGGTGTGTGGTTTTGGTGTTGGGGTGGGGTGGTAGCGGGGGGAGAGGGGGGTTGTGGGTGAAGGGTGTGGGGGTGTTTTCTTGTCCTTACTGTGCCACTTGGAGTACACACACTTCCTTCCACAGCCGATATCACAGCACTGCTTCCAGGATCCACAATCCTCATCCCGCTGACAGGATTGAGTGGAATTGCTGAGACACATCCTCCTGGCTCGCTCCGAATGGGGACATTCACCCTCCTGGTCTGTGTGAGGAAAACGGTCTGAGTTACAGGAGGAAGGAGTTCCACATGGAGAGACAGGACTTACTGTCAGAGGCTCAGTACCGAGGGAATGCTGCACTCTCAGAGCCTCAATACTGAGAGTGTGTCCCACAGACAGAGGACCAGACCGAGGTGGGGGGGGGGAGGGGGGAGGATCACACTGTTTATCCCTCTCCCTCTCTCCATCACTCTGTCCCCATCACTGTCTCATTCTCTCCCTCTCTCTGTCTCTATCATTGTCTTATTCCCTCCCCTTCCCAGCCTGTCTCTCTCTCTCTCTCTATTTCTCCCTCCATCTCTCTTTCTCTCTCTCTCTTTATCCCTCTCTCCCTCTATCCCCCCCTCTCTATTCCTCTCTCTCTCTATTCTCCTCTCTCTCTATTCTTTTTTCTCTATCTCTCCCTCTCTCTATCCCTCGCTCCCTCTCTCTGTTCCTTTTCCCTCTCTATCTCTCTATTCCCCTCTCTCTCTATCCCTCTCACTCTCTATCCCTCTCTCCCTCTCTCTCTATATCCCTCTCTTCCTCTATCCCTCTCTCTCTCTATCCCTCTCTTTCTCTATCCCTCTCTCTCTCTATCCGTCTCTCTCTCTATATCCCCCTCTCTCCCTATCCCTCTCTCTCCCTATATCTCTCTCTCCCTATATCTCTCTCTCTACCTCCCTCTCTCTCTCTCTCTCTCTCTATCCCTCTCTCTTTCTCTATCCCTCTCTCTCTCTATCCCTCTCTCTCTCTATCCTTCTCTCTCCATGTCTCTCCCTATCCCTCTCTCTCTCTCTCTGTCCCTCTCTCTGTGCCGTTCCCTCACTCACTCACCATCCATGTATTTGATGATACAGACTTTTCCACATTTGGTCTCACAGCAGCTTTGCCAAGCATCACAATCCTGGTCTGTGCTGCACTGCTCTCCCAGTTTCACATCACACAGTGGGTTCAGACGGTGTGGAGCTGGACATGTCTGATCTCCTGTAATCCAGAGATGGGGAATCAGTCAGCAACACTGATCCTCACGCACTCTCACCTGCTTCACATGCGCCTGGGCTCTCTCACGCGCCCTCTCACGCACTCTCTCACGCACTCTCTCACACAGTCCCTCACACAGTCTCACCTGCTTCACACGCACCTGTACTCCCTCACGCTCTCTCTCACGCACTCTCTCACACATTCCCTCACACAGTCTCTCCTGCTTCACACGTGCCTGTACTCTCTCACACACTCTCTCACACACTCTCTCACACACTCTCACCTGCTTCACATGTGCCTGTGCACTCTCTCACTCTCTCACACACAGTCCCTCACACACAGTCCCTCACACACACTCACACACAGTCCCTCACACACAGTCCCTCACACGCTCTCATCTGCTTCACTTGCACCAGTGCTCTCTCACACTCTCTTTCACAACCTCTGTCACACTCCCACACTCCCCCTCTCACACTCCCTCTCTCTCACACTCCCTCTCTCTCACACTCCCTCTCTCGCATTCCCTCCCCAGTCTATGATGGAGTCAATACCCCAGAACCCCTACCCCACCCCACTCCCGCCGATGACCCCAGACTCTGTGAGTCACTCACGGGACAGGAAGAAGCTCGGGACACATCTCTTCCCACACTCGGTCTCACAGCACGAGGACCAGACCAAGCAGTCATTGTCACTCTCACACACGTCCCCCAGCTTCATGTCGCAGAAGTTATCCAATCGGCTGGCTGCTGGGCACTGCGGGGCTGGAAGAGACACACAGATCAAACCCGCCATCAAAGACTGAGACGGGGGGGAGGAAACGTCCCAGAATGGGGTTAAATACTGTTCGGCTCCTGGGGACCCAAAACCCCCAAGATAGATTCTGTCGTCAGACTGGTGACCAATAACAGGCCTATCAGTGTGAGAATAGGATGTTCCATTCCAAGGGAGATCCCACTAACAAATTAGTAAGCTCTTATCAAAACCAAACTTTATTCCCAGCACGGTTTCAATTTAAACTCTGACCAAATAAAGCTGCTTAACCTTCCACTGTTGAACAATAAATTCCAGCGATGAAAGGAGACAGATTTACTTTGCAAACGTCTCACTATTTCAGTTCCCGATGAGCAACATTGAACTTGGACAGGAATTTCCACGTTAAATAGAGTGAGCAATCACGGGCATACTTGGTATAAATTGAATGAAGAGGCTTGAGGGCTTTAGAGAGCGTTGGGTTTTCAGAGCAGGGTCTGTCTGGGAACCAACCCCAACCTGGATTGCAACAGGAAGCTGTTTCTCCCTCTGACAAGCCCCTCCCATTATCACATGACCCTGCATACCCAAACCCAAATTCCATTCCTTCAATCAGAATTAAAACCCCCAAAGGGATGTTTCATTTTATTAACATAATCGAGAATCCATTCGCTCTATCCCAAGTAGGCAGTACATATTTAAAATGAGTAATTATCCTGCTGCTCCAGCATCTGAGTGGAAAAAAAATTACTGCCGATTGAAACAATCCCCTGAAGTGTGAAATGAATGAAAGGCACAGTACCGTCACAACACACAGAGTAAAGGTGAGGGGGGGGGTAGGGGGAGGGATTTCTCACATCTGGTCATGAACTTGGGCACACATCTGTTTCCACATCCAGCGTCGCAGCAGGTCTGCCAGCCCTCGCAGTCGCTCTGGTTGCTGCACTGGGCGTTGAAGGTCATGGTGCAGACGTGATTCAGTCTGGAAGCTTCCGGGCACTTTTGTTCTTTGCCTGTAGAGTGGGTGGGGGGTGGAGGAGTGAGGGAGACAGAGACACAATGGGGAGGGGCAGGGGAGGTATCAGTTCGATATGTTTAAATCTGGAAACTGTTTCATCCTCCAACACACACATACACACAGCCCTCCCTACCCCCTTGCTGACGTCTTACCCCCCTCCACCCCACCGACGCTCTGTGACCCCTCCCCCCAACACCACCCCCACCATTGTGAGTGAGCAGGAGCTGGAAGTGGGGATTGTCTTGATCCGCTACCATTAGGGTCCCAGAGCAGAATCCCAAATTACATTCGGAAGCCGGACTGGATCCCAGGAATTCGTCTATTTGGGCAGCAATGGGATGAAAGGATATTTACCGCGGAGAAATTAGGGATTGTTTTTAATCAGTATTATGCTTTGTTCATCGTGCAGTTTAACCAGAAGTCCAACAAAGGAAGGAATTAAACGTTAATAGGTGAACAATATTTACAATTGAAAGAGAATAGATGGTTTCTCAATTCCAACTATTTCAGTTCCAAACGAGCAACATTCATTAACAGGCTCAAAATTCCACTAATCATTCAATTAATAGCCAGAGGAGTACACTAGCTTTAAGATATGTAGATGTTCTCAGAGCTTTCTGAGGGGTTAGATATAGGGTAACACGCCCATCTGTGAATAAACTTCACTCAGAACAGAAAGTTGCTCAACTGCACTCCCTTATAATCAGTTTATCACATGACTCTATTGCTCAACCTAATCAAAAGCCTCTATTTCTTTAATTAAAAGTATATAGGGATTGTATTTTGTGAACAGAATTCCATTAGCTCTATTCTAATAAAGATTACCAGTTCAGATGTGTAATTATCCTGTTCTATCAGCATCTGAGCTGCATTCCTTCCAGACATACTGACCGCCGGAAGCTGATTTTCAAAACATACCCCGGAACATGGAAGATGTGGGCTACACAATATCGTCACGGTTACTCACCATGGCCGTGGAAGAGGTGGACACAGCGGGCACCACAGCTGGTGTTACAACAGCTCTGCCAGGCGTAGCAATCATCATCATCTTCGCACAGCTCCCCGTACCTCAGCTCACACATCGCGGACAGGCGGTGTGAGGCAGGACACTCCCCAGCTGTGGGATCAGGGACACAGGAGAGACACAGATCAGAAATGGGGCTCAGCACGGGAGCTATCAGTCCCAGGGTGTGGGCATGGGGTCCCCACCCACAGCCCTGTCCCACACCCACATCCACACACACACACAGCCACGTCCCACACCCAGCTGTTCCACTTCTGTCTGACTATCTGTTTCCTCCCTTCTCTGTCTCTCTGTATTTCTCCCTTTCTCTTTGTCTTCCTCACTCTGCATCTTGCTCTCTCTGTTTCTCATTCTCTCTCTCTCTCACTCCCTCACTCTCTCTGTTTCTCCTCCATCTGTGTCACTCACTCTATCACTTTCTCTCTCTATCACTTTCTCTCTCTATCACTTTCTCTCTCTATCACTTTTTTTTTTCTCTCTCTGTCACTTTCTCTCTCTGTCACTGTCTCTCTCTTCTTTCTCTGTCACTTTCTCTCTCTATCACATTCTCTCTCGATCACTTTCTCTCTCTATCACTTTCTCTCTCTATCACTTTCTCTCTCTGTCACTTTCTCTCTCTGTCACTTTCTCTCTCTGTCATTTTCTCTCTCTGTCACTTTCTCTCTCTGTCACTTTCTCTCTCTGTCTCTTTCCCTCTCTGTCACTTTCTCTCTCTATCACATTCTCTCTCGATCACTTTCTCTCTCTATCACTTTCTCTCTCTGTCACTATCACTCTCCCTGCAATTTTCTCTCTCAATCTCTGTATCTCTCTCTCTTCTCCACTCTCTTTGTATCTCTCTCTCTGTCACTTTCACTCTCTGTCAGACACTGCCTCTCTGTCTCTGTTTTCTCCGACTCTCCCTCTCTCTGTCTTTCTCCATACCTGAGGAGGCCGTTCTGCCCTGCTGTCCCAGGAATGCGTGCACACATCTGTTTCCACAGCTGGTTTCACAACACTGCATCCAGGGGTTGCAGTCAGCATGGTGCTGACAGGTCTGAGTGTGGTTCATCGCACACACAGAATCCAGACTGGAAACTGCAGGACACATCCTCACCTCCCCATCTGTGAGAAGCAGCAGATTGGTTAGGGACAGGGGGGGTGGAGAGAGAGGGAGAGAGAGAGAGAGACAGAGGGGGAGAGAGAGAGAGACAGAAAGAGAGACAGAGATAGATAGATAGAGAGAGAGAGACAGAGAGAGAGACATAGAGACAGATAGGCAGTCAGAGGGGGAGAGAGAGACAGAGAGAGAGATAGAGAGAGAGAAGAGAGAGAGAGAAAGAAGGGGAGAGAGACAGATAAAGAGACAGGGAGAAAAAATATAGACAGAGGTAGAGAGAGAATGAGTTACACAGAGAGAGAGAGATTGGGAGATAGAGGGAGAGAGGGGACAGGATTGACACAGGAAGAATGAGAGAAGGACAGTCAGCTGCTGAGAGATTCAGACAGAGAAAGAGAGATAGAGAGAAGTAGAAAAGTGGGAGGGACAGAAAGGGTGACAGAGCGATGGAGAGATGCTATGAGAGAGACAGAGACAGAGAGACAGAGAGGGAAAATAGAGATGGAGACACAGTGTGAGAGAGATAGGGAGAGAGACACAGAGGTGAGTCAGTAAAGACTGGTACAGACCTGTTGACGAACTGTCCTTTTTAAACCAGGAACCTCCCCCGTGAGACTTCCCGGAGAAGGAGGAGACACATCTCTTCCCACAGCTCGCATCACAGCACTGTTGTGAACCATCGCAATCTCCATCCGACTCACACAGCTTCCCGAAGGTGCTGTTACATACACAGGAGAGGAGCTCGGGACGGGCACACTGTCCATCATCTATATGAGAGTGAGAGAGACACAGACAGCACGGGGTTAGATACAGAATAAATCCCTCTCTACATCGTCCCCCCATCAAACACTCGCAGGACAGGTACAGCACGGGGTTAGATACAGAGTAAAGCTCCCGCTACACTGTCCCCCCCATCAAACACTCCAACGACAGGTACAGCACGGGGTTAGATACAGAGTAAAGCTCCCTCTACACTGTCCCCCCATCAAACACTCCCAGGACAGGTACAGCACGGGGTTAGATACAGAGTAAAGCTCCCTCCATACTGTTCCCCCATGAAACACTCCCAGGACAACTGCAGTGAGGGTTGTTGATGCGCTGATTCTCAGCCTCCTGTACTCACCTCCTCTGAAGGATTTTAAGACACAACGCGCTCCGCAGGGAGTGAAGCAGCAAGTCTGCCATTTTCCACACTCACTCTCGCTGTTACACTCCTTCCCCAGCGTGGAATTACACACGTAGCTGAGGTGTCTGGGGCTCCAGCACCCTTCTGCTCTCTCACCTACAAAGGACAAGAATTGGAGATCAGCCTCAGCAGCGGAGGAACACTGCAGGAAACCCCCCCAAGCAGGGGGATTCTCTTATTGTCTACAACCCTTTCCTCTTTGTGTTCGTCCGGAGAAACCTTTAAATTTGGAGCTGGGCTGATGAGTTAAATAGTGATTTCAGACACTGTGTCTTTGTTAAAGCGTGGCTAATGCTTTTGTGTTTACTTGGACTTCCCCTGACCTTTCAGAGCAGGGTTGCAATAAGACTGATGGACAGGGGCAGGGTCATGTGCTGAATGGAAGGAGCTAAAATCACAAGAAAGAAAGAGTTGCAGTTTCATTGTTGAAATACAAGCAATTGCTGCCTGGGCTTCCAGAGGGGACACGTCTCTCTCTCTCTCTCTTTCTCTCTCTCTCTCCAGAGATGCACTGAAAGCTAAAATCTGTAAAAGAATTATATCTGAATCTCTCTCTGTCTCTCTCCAGAGGTGCACTGAAAGCTGCGGGACTGTTAACATTAGTGAAACAAGTGTCCCTGTTGTTTGGCCACTAGCATTAAGGGGGTGTTTAAGGCTATAAGAAGAATATTGCTTGATTGGAACTGAGTTAGCAGTTAAGAATTTTATCCTGTTGTATTTAAGTGTTATTCAATCATTAAAAAGTTAAGCTGATTATTTTTAATCTGATTGATTTGTTGTAGTTAAATGGTATTGGAGATTAAAGTTAGTTTTGATGAAGGTTTCCTGGTTGCTCAGCCGAATCGAACGTGGATTGAAATATCTGATCCTCACACTAATGGGGAATTGCGGGGTTACAATCTGCCTTCAGAATATAGCTCATGGTTATCGATCGTTCCCAAAAGAATCTCCAGGTGGGGGGAAGGGGTGGGCCATGAATTATGGCCCCAGTTTCTAGTTCCAGCCATTCTCTCAGGCAGGTGCTCACCTCGTGTGAAAGAGTAGAGACATTTCTTCCCACAGCCGATGTCACAGCACTGCTGGTGAGCTGGACAATCATCATCATCCTCACAGGACTGGCTGAAGTTTTTCTTACACAGAAACGACACTTTGGAAAGTTCTGGACATTTCTTTGCCAGGACTGAATAACGGGAGAAGTTTAAAATCAACCAAACGATTAAGCATGATCATAGAACAAGAAGAGAGGGAATCTCCCTCTACACTGTCCCCATCAAACACTCCCAGGACAGGTACAGCACGGGGTTAGATGCAGAGTAAAGCTCCCTCTACAATGTCCGCCATCACAGGACAGGGACAGCACGGGGTTAGATACAGAGTAAAGCTCCCTCTACACTATCCCTCATCAAACACTCCCAGGACAGGTACAGCACGGGGTTAGATACAGAGTAAAGCTGCCTCTAAACAATCCCTCATTAAACACTCCCAGGACAGTTACAGCACGGGGTTAGATACCGAGTAAAGCTCCCTTTACACTGTCCCCCCATCAAACACTCCCAGGACAGGTACAGCACGGGGTTAGATACAGAGTAAAGCTCCCTCTACACTGTCCCCCCATCAAACACTCCCAGGGCAGGTACAGCACGGGGTTAGATACAGAGTAAAGCTCCCTCTACCCTGTCCCCCCATCAAACACTCCCAGGACAGGTACAGCACGGGGTTAAATACAGAGTAAAGCTCCCTCTACAGTCTCCCCTCAAACACTCAGGACTCTCATCAAACACTCTCAGGACAGTTACAGATTGGGTGAGATATAGATTGAAGCTCCCACTACACTGTCCCAATCTCCCTGGGATCTTGCTGTTCCGTGTGCGTGAGGGACCATCCCCTGAGTGTATGCATGCTGCTCTGTGACTGATGCTCACATCTGTTGATGAATGATGGGACACATTTCCTCCCACAGCTGCTTCCACAGCACATCTGCCAGATGTCGCACTGCGTGTCGTTGGTACAATCATTGCCCAGGGTGGTGTTGCACAGCATTGTCAGCCTCTTGGGGATGGGGCAGGTTCCATTCCCTGCAAAGAGAAGATGGGACAGTCTCACACAACAATTCACACCTCACTGGGGGAATCTCCCAACTCCCACGGGCACTGGGAGCTGGATCCCACTCTGTGTCCCTGCCCAAACACCTCCCCCCAACCCCACCCCACATTCCTCTCCCCATTACCCAATGAACTCAACCCCACTGTCTGTTCCCCTGTCCCTAACCCAGGGACAGGGATGGGGAGCAGGAACCCGGGGCTGATTCATCCCCCTCCCTCCCTAACCCAGGGACAGGGATGGGGAGCAGGAACCCGGGGCTGATTCACCCCCCCACAATCTCTAACCTATATGGAGGGGGGACAGGTGGACGAGGTGTCCAGTGTTGAGGGGAGGTGTGGGGAGGTGGGTGGGGGGTTTGGAGCGTGGGGAATGCTGGTCTCACCTCCTGTCAGACACTTGGGGAGACATTTGGAGCCACAGCCTGCCTCACAGCAAGAGTGGGAGTGATCACAATCCATGTCCTTCCCGCAGGAATCTCCGGTCCGCATCCGGCAGAAGAGGGACAGTGCTTCCTCACTGGGACACTGCTCCGAGGCTTCTGTATAGAGGGAGGGAGAGGGGAGGAAGAGTACACCTTCAGAATTCTGTCTTTCCGCACACACACCCACCCCTCTCATCCACACACACACAACACACCAGGATACACACCCCAGAGCTCTCTCACCTAATGGAGAACCTCCCCCCGCCCACAGTCCCTCCCCTTCCCCCAAAAGTGTGGGCAACATTGATAATCCAGGGAACGGCACAGCAAGATCCTACCTACTCCCCTCCTCCCCGCTCCCCCGGCACAGCACGCCAGGGTACACATCCCAGAGCTCTCTCACCCAAAGGAGACCCCCCCACCAACCCCCCTCCCCCACAAAATGTCGGGAAAGTGGACAATCACAGCAAGATCCCACACAATCCCATTCATGAAGTATAAATCCACCCTCCTCCTCCTGCAGACATCTTCCCCTCTACCTCCTGCCCACCCCCACAACACAGCAGGGTACACACCCCAAAGCTCTCTCACCCAATGGAAACCCTCCCTCACAATCCAAAGTGTGGGCAAAAATTTACATTCCAGGAAACGGCACAGCAAGATCCCACACACTCCCCTCCCTCAAGTTAACACCCTTCACCCCCTGCTGAAACCCACCCACTCCTACTCCACGCCCCATCACAACACAGCAGGGTAGACTTCCCAAAGCTCTCTCACCCAGTAGGGACCTTCACCCCCTTGCATCCCTTCCCCCTCCCCCGCAACCTCCAATCCATCCCCCACCTTCAGGGTAAGTAATCCTCCCTCAACCCACCACCCATATGCGCACACACACACGCAAACTCTCTTTGGCTCTCCATCTGTCCTGCCCCAGTCTACACTGGGTTGGAATCTCTTTCGCTCTGTCTTTCTCTCTCTCTCCGTCTCTCTCTCTATCCCTCTCTCTGTCCCCCACACTCACGCACTCCTGGTCCCTCTCTCTCTCGCTCCCTCTCTCTGTCTCTGTCTCTCTCTCTCATTCTCCCTCTCTCTCTCTCCCTGCCTCTCCCTCTCTCTCTCTCTCTCTCTTTCTGTCCCACACGCTCACTCACTCCTGGCCAGGCACTCTGGTACACATCTGGGTCCACACTGGGTGGCACAGCAGGAGGCCCAGGGTCCGCACGAGGAGTCACCCTCGCAGGGGGCGCTGAAGTTCATTGCGCACACGTAATGGAGCCGGGATGGGTGGGGACAGCTTCCTCCAGGACCTGTGGGGTAGAGACAGATTGGGATCACTCACCATCATAAGCCTGACAGCAAAGGGAGAGAGCATTCATAATATATACACCACACCCACCCCCAAAAACATATACACAGGGGTTAGATACAGAGTAAAGCTCTCTCTACACTGTCCCCCCATCAAACACTCCAAGGACAGGTACAGCACGGTGTTAGATACAGAGTAAAGCTCCCTCTACACTGTCCCCCCATCAAACACTCCCAGGACAGGTACAGCACGGGGTTAGATACAGAGTAAAGCTCCCTCTACATGTCCCTATCAAACACTCCCAGGACAGGTACAGCACGGGGTTAGATACAGAGTAAAGCTCCCTCGACACTGTCCCCCATCAAACACTCCCAGGACAGGTACAGCACAGGGTTAGATACAGAGTAAAGCTCCCTCTACACTGTCCCCCCATCAAACACTCCCAGGAAATGTACAGCACGGGGTTAGATACAGAGTAAAGCTCCCTCTACACTGTCCCCCCATCAAACACTCCCAGGACAGGTACAGCACGGGGTTAGATACAGAGCAAAGTTCCCTCTACACTGTCCCCCCCATCAAACACTCCCAGGACAGGTACAGCACGGGGTTAGATACAGAGTAAAGTTCCCTCTACACTGCCCTCCCCATCAAACACTCCCAGGACGGTACAGCACGGGGTTAGATACAGAGTTAGTCAGGGTGTTCCTGTGGGTAACAGAGACAGACGGGTGAGGGTTGGACTCTCTCTGTTCCTTACCTTCGAATTTGAGCTTCATCACACATCTCTTCCCACACCCAGCATCACAACAACTCTGCCAGATATCACAGTCATCATCGCTGGAGCACCGATCCCCCAGTTTCATCTGACAGATGGGGGTCAGTTGAGACTCAGCCGGGCATTCAAAGGCTTCATCTGCGGAGACAACAACGTTTGTTTTCAAGTTGAGCTGGTTTTGGAGAGCTGGGCCTGTCTCAATATGAGGAATAGGAGCAGTAAGAGGCCATTCGCCCCCTTTCAAACCTTCTCTCCATTCTATAAGATTGATCAGTGAAGATAAATCACTCCCCCATTTCCCTGCCTGGTTCTCCATCTCACATCTCCCCACACACAGTCTACAAACCAATCCAACTCAATCATCAACAACTGAGGGCTTTGTGCTCTCGGGATAGAGAATCCCACAGATTCACAGCCCTCTCTCCTCCCTCCCCCTCTCACAAATACCCTCCGTCACCACACACTCATCTCTACCCTCTCCCACTCTGCCTTCCCTCGCCCCAATTTCCCTCACTGTGCTTTCCCCCTCATTACACCTCTCGCTCCCTACTTCCCGCCCTCACATCATTCTCTCCTTTCCTCCCGCCATTCTCCCTACTGACCCTCCCTCCCCTCTCCACACTCTCTCCCTAGACTCTACCTCCAATTCCCCTCCCTCCCTCTCCTCTCTCACACTCCCTCTCTCTCTTTGTTCTCTCACACTCTCTGTCTCCACTGCCTCGTGATCTCTCTCTCTCTCCTTTCCCCTCGCTCTCGCTCCCTGCCTTTACTCTCTCTAACTCTCCCTCTCTCCTCCCACCCAGCCACGCCCCCTCTTTCATTCTCTACCTCTCCTCTCCCTCCGTCACCCTGCCTCTCTCTGGCTGTCATTCCCTCCTCTCTCTTATAGTCTCTTTTTGTCCCCTCTCAGGTGCCTTCTCTCTCAGCCTCCCCCTCTCTCTTCTCTTTCTCAGTCCCTCCTCTCTCTCTCTGTATCGCAACTCTCTCCTCCCTCTCTCACTCCTATCTCCCCCCTCACTCCCACACTCTCTCTCTGTCCTCTCTCTCTCACTCCATTTTCTCCTCTCACTATCACCTCTCTCTCACTCTCTCCATCATATTCCATCTCTCCCTCTCTGCTCTCTCTCTATCCCACACTCTGTCTCCCCTAACTCTTGCCCCCTCTCTCCTCTCTCTCACTCCCTCCTCTCTCTCTCACGCGCTTCCTGTTCCCTCTCTCTCACATTTCCACTCTCACTCTCTCCTCTCTCTTTCTATCACACCCCATCTCTCGGTCTCTCTTTTCTCTCAAGCTCCCCGTTCTCTCTCTCTCTCACATTCCCTCTCTTAATCTCTCTTGTCTCTAACATTCCATCTCTGCTCCCTCTCATTGCCTCTCCCCCTCTCCTCTCTCTCTCTCTCTCCCCCACACTCCCTCTCCCCTCCCTCTTGCCCCCTCTCTACCTTTCCCCCCTCTCCTTACACACACGAGTTCACCCCTCTTCCAACCTCCCTCTCTCTGTTTATTTACCTTCCTCTCACCTTCTGTCTGTCTGTCTCTCTCCTTTCTGCCATGCTTCCTCTTGTGCAACTTCTCTTTCACTACCGCCCCACCTCTCTCTCACACTCGCTCACGCTCGCTCTCTCTCATGCTCCCCTCTCTCTTTGACTCTCCCTCCCCTTCCCTCACCCACTCTTCCCTCGGTCGACCCTCTCGGGTTCAGAACTCACCCTCCTTGCGGACGGCGTAGACACATCTTCTCCCACAGTCTCCCACCTGACAACACCTCTTCCATCCTGAGCAAGCCTCGTCTCCCGTGCACTCCTCTGTCTCGCCCTCATCGCAGACGTGCTGAGCGGAGGAAGGTTCCGGACACCGCCATTCGCTTCCTCCTACTTTCCAGAGATGAGAAAATGGGGGTGAGTCAGGAGATACGCCGATCGATAAGCGGAATCTCACAGAGCACAGGAGGAACACCCGAGGCGGGAGAGGCAGGGAGAGGGAGTGAGGGGGTGCAAGATGGTGATTGTTAACAAAGGGGATGACGGTGAATTGGGGCGGGAGGGGAAGAGAGGTAGTGGGATTAGGCTGGGAGGGATATTAAAGGGTGCGGGGAGTGAGGGGGAGAGTGGGATTAGACTGGGTGGGATATTAAAGGGTGCGGGGAGTGAGGGGGGAGATGGGATTAGACTGGGTGGGATATTAAAGGGTGCGGGGAGTGAGGGGGAGAGTGGGATTAGACTGGGTGGGATATTAAAGGGTGCGGGGAGTGAGGGGGAGAGTGGGATTAGACTGGGTGGGATATTAAAGGGTGCGGGGAGTGAGGGGGGAGAGTGGGATTAGACTGGGTGGGATATTAAAGGGTGCGGGGGTGAGGGGGGAGGGGGGGGATTAGACTGGGTGGGATATTAAAGGGTGGTGCAGGGAGTGAGGGGGGGATTAGACTGGGTGGGATATTAAAGGGTGCGGGGAGTGAGGGGGGGATTAGACTGGGTGGGATATTAAAGGGTGCGGGAGTGAGGGGGAGAGGGGATTAGACTGGGTGGGATATTAAAGGGTGCGGGGGGTGCGGGGGGGATTAGAGGGTGGGATATTAAGGGTGCGGGGAGTGAGGGGGAGAGTGGGATTAGACTGGGTGGGATATTAAAGGGTGTGGGGGAGTGAGGGGGAGATTGAGATTAGACTGGGTGGGATATTAAAGGGTGCGGGGAGTGAGGGGGAGAGTGGGATTAGACTGGGTGGGATATTAAAGGGTGTGGGGAGTGAGGGGGAGAGTGGGATTAGACTGGGTGGGATATTAAAGGGTGTGGGGAGTGAGGGGGAGAGTGGGATTAGACTGGGTGGGATATTAAAGGGTGCGGGGAGTGAGGGAGAGAGTGGGATTAGACTGGGTGGGATATTAAAGGGTGCGGGGAGTGAGGGGGGAGAGTGGGATTAGACTGGGTGGGATATTAATGGGTGCGCGGGAAATGGAGGGTGGGGATTAGACTGGGGGGATATTAAGGGTGTGGGGGGAGTGAGGGTGGTATTAGACTGGGTGGGATATTAAAGGGTGCGGGGAGTGAGGGGCGGATTAGACTGGGTGGGATTAAAGGGTGGCGGGGAATGAGGGGGGGAATTAGATGGGTGGAATATTAAAGGGTGCGGGGAGTGAGGGGGGAGAGTTGGATTGGGTGGGATGTAAAAGGATGCAGGGAATGAGGGGGAGAATGGGATTAGACTGGGTGGGATATTAACGGGTGCGGGGAGTGAGGGTGGTATTAGACTGGGTGGGATATTAAAGGGTGCGGGGAGTGAGGGTAAAATTATCTCCGACACCCAATGATCCTCTGTCACTCACCTATCACTGTTTCGTTCAGCCCCTCGACGAGGCTAAATAGTAGTAACACTCCAAGGACCCTCAGCGTCCCCTCCATGCCTGGAGCTGTCTCCAGCAGCTCTGCCTGCTCCCTGTACAGGGGTAAAAGTGTATTGATTTTCCCCCTCTATATATATATGTCACGGACTCTTACAGTTCCACCCTCTCTGCATTGATTCGTGGCTTAGGTAACTTGAAGCCTTTTTGGTATTCTCGGAGAATTGCAGAACAAGTGTATCGTTTCCCCGGTATGAACCTCAACCATGATTGGCACAGATCCAACTTTCGCCAGAGGGCAAATCCTTCTCCCTGCCTCCCAGGCTCCAAATCATACCCCATTCCTACCGACCCATCCATCGATCAAAGCAGCATCCCAAACATGCTATACACTCAGAAAAAGATTAACACATAACTATCTTTCCATCCCGTCCTGCACCCTTTAATATCGCAACCAGTCTAATACCCCTCTCCGCCCCTCACTCCCCGCACCCTTTAATATCGCAACCAGTCTAATCCCACTCTCCCCCCCACTCCCCGCACCCTTTAATATCCCACCCAGTCTAATCCCACTCTCCCCCCCCTCACTCCCGCACCCTTTAATATCCACCAGTCTAATCCCACTCTCCCCCTCACTCCCTGCACCCTTAATATCCCACCCAGTCTAATCCCACTCTCCCCCTCATTCCCAGCACCCTTTAATATCCCACCCAGTCTAATACCACTCTCCCCCTCACTCCCCACACCCTTTAATATCCCACCCAGTCTAATCCCACTCTCCCCCTCACTCCCAGCATCCTTTAATATCCCATCCAGTCTAATCCACTCTCCCCCTCACTCCCCACACCCTTTAATATCCCGACCCCCCAAGTCTAATACCCCCCCACTCACCGCACCCTTTAATATCCCACCCAGTCTAATCCCCCCCACTCCCCCGCACCTTTAAGATCCCACCCATTCTAATCCCACTCCTCTCCCCTCACTCCCCGCACCCTTTAATATTCACACCAGTCTAATCCCACTCATCCCTCTTCCACTCCCCGCCACCCTTTAAGATCCCACCCAGTCTAATCCCACTACCTCCCCCCTCACTCCCGCACCCTTTAATCTCCCACCCAGCTAATCCCACTTCCCCCTCACTCGCCGCACCCTTTAATAATCAACCCAGTCAATACCACTGATATCTCCCCCCTCACTCCCAAGCTACCCTTTTAAATAATCCCACCCAGTCTAAATCCCACTCTCCCTCATCACTCCCCCGCACCCTTTAATATCCCAGCCCAGTCTAATCCCATTATCCCCCTCACTCCCTCACCTTTAATATCCACACCCAGTACTAATCAAGCAAAATCTCCCACCTTCATCCCAACGCACCCTTTACTATCCCACCAGAATCTAATCCCACCTCGCCCCCTCACTCCCCACACCCTTTAACTATCCACCACCCAGTCTAATCCCACTCTCCCCCTCACTCCCCGCACACTTTAATATCCCACCCAGCTAATCCCCCCCTACTCTCCTCACCCTTTAATATCCCACCCAGTCTAACTCCCATCTCCCCCTCACTCCCGCACCTTTAATATCCCACCCAGTCTAATCCCACCTCTCCCCCCCATTTCCCCCCCACCCCCCCCACCCCCCCACCTTAACTCCTCCCCACACCCTTTTAATATCCCACCCAGTCTAATCCCATCACCCCCCTCCTCCCCACAACCTTTAATATCCCACCCCGTCTAAATCACTGACACCCACGCACGCTACGCTCACCCCACCTAACTCCCCACACCCTTTAATTATCCCACCACAGTCGAATCCCAATCTTCCCCCTCACTCCCCACACCCTTTAATATCCCAACCACGTGCCTAATCCACCCGACCTCACTCCCCAAAGCCCCATCTATCCAAAATCTCAGCCACCTCATACATAGACTATTTGTGACCATACCAACAACTACCTAGCGTCCCTATAATCCCGCTCCCACCCCCCTACCCACCACGCTTACCCGCCGCCTGCATCACCCACCCCTTTAAATATCCCACCAGTCTAATCCCACTTTCCCTACCACTAATCCCACTATCCCCCTCACTCCCCGCACCCTTTAATATCCCACCCAGTCCTAATCCCACTCTCCCTCTCACTCCCCACCCCCTTTAATATCCCACCCAGTCTAATCCCCCGCTCCCCCTCACTCCCCGCACCCTTTAATATCCCACCCAGTCTAATCCCACTCTCCGTCTCACTCCCCACACCCTTTAATATCCCACCCAGTCTAATCCCCCACTCCCCCTCACTCCCCGCAGCCTTTAATAACCAATCAGATGTGGAAGCGTTGTAGAGAGTGGAGAGGAGATTTACCAGGATGTTGCCTGGTTTGGAGAGTAAGTCTTATGGGGAAAGGTTGAGTGATCTGGGGGCTTTTCTCTGTGCAGAGGAGGTGGATGAGAGGCGAATTAATAGAGCTTTATAAGGGGGGATTGATAGAGTGGATGGGCAGAGACGATTTCCTCGGGGTGATGTAGCTGTTACTAGGGGGGCATCACTTTAATGGTCTCAGCGGGAGATATAGGAGGGGTGTCCGAGAGACATTCTTCTCTCAGAGAGGGGTTGGGGTGTGGAATGGGCTGCCCGTGGAGTCAGGACACTGGAGAACTTTCAAGAGGTTATTGGTCAGGAGCGCGATAGGGAGTGGGGATAGCTTGGATGTTGGGTTCGGACGTAGCTGGGTACAGCATCGTGGGGCCGAAGGGCCTGTACTGTTCAATATTTCAATCCCCGTCCTGTCGTCCACCTTTCTCGAACCTCTTTGTATCCTCCTCGCAATTCACCCTCCCTTCCTGCTCTCCCCTCATCTTACTCTCTGTCCCTCGGCCTGTCTCAGATGGAAATCGGATCCCCCAGAGCCCGCTCCCCAGCCCCCGACCTTGTCTGCAAAGGGGCTCGACTTTTTAACCCTAGAGAGGGTCGGTCCTCCCCACCGATCGGGGACTCCCCCCTCCCCCCCAAGCCTTCCCCACCACATCGCCTGCCCTACCCTGGAATTCTTCGCAAGTCTCCAGGGTGATAAGCTGACGGGTAAATATATCCATGGTGGAGGAGGGGCTGGGGGAGGCGAGGAGGGAGGGGATTAAACCCCTCTTTGACAATCAGTCTGCGTAGGGTGACCAGAACCTGATACCCTTCTACAAATCCGCTAATTACAGCCCTTCGCATCCCCCCCCGGGAGCTCCCTGAATAACGCTTCACAAACTAAACCAGCAATTGTAACCTAAACTGCCGGGGAGTGAATGAGCCCAGGGGGAAACTGATACCGGCAGTTGTCGGGGGGGCGGGGAAGAGGGCTCGAGGAACTGATTGTGGATTGAATTCTGCAGGTCACGCACAGGGAGCAGATTTCCTGAGGCAGCAACTCTATACAGAAGTTATACACAGAGCCCTGTCCCAGAGTAACCAGTATATAACCGTGTGTCTCAGTGCCAGCTCCTGTACAGACTGTGTGCTGGACAGCACGGTGACACAGCGGGGTTAGCACTGCTGTCTCACAGCGCCAGGGACCCGGGTTCGATTCCTGGGGGGCACAGTGGGTTAGCACTGCTGTCTCACAGCGCCAGGGACCCGGGTTCGATTCCCCGGGGGCACAGTGACACAGTGGGTTAGCACTGCTGTCTCACAGCGCCAGGGACCCGGGTTCGATTCCTGGGGGGCACGGTGACACAGTGGGTTAGCACTGCTGTCTCACAGCGCCAGGGACCCGGGTTCGATTCCCGGGGGACACGGTGACACAGTGGGTTAGCACTGCTGTCTCACAGCGCCAGGGACCCGGGTTCGATTCCCGGGAGGACATGGTGACACAGTGGGTTAGCACTGCTGTCTCACAGCGCCAGGGACCCGGGTTCGTTCCCGGGGGGGTGCACGGTGACACAGTGGGTTAGCACTGCTGTCTCACAGTGCCAGGGACCCGGGTTCGATTCCCGGGGGGCACAGTCACAGTGGGTTAGCACTGCTGTCTCACAGCGCCAGGGACCCGGGTTCAATTCCCGGGGGCACGGTGACACAGTGGGTTAGCACTGCTGTCTCACAGCGCCAGGGACCCGGGTTCGATTCCCGGGGGGGTGCATGGTGACACAGTGGATTAGCACTGCTGTCTCACATTGCCAGGGACCCGGGTTCAATTCCCGGGGGGGTGCACGGTGACACAGTGGGTTAGCACCGCTGTCTCACAGCGCCAGGGACCCGGGTTCAGTTCCCGGGGGGGTGCACGGTGACACAGTGGGTTAGCACTGCTGTCTCACAGCGCCAGGGACCCGGGTTCGATTCCCAGGGTGACACAGTGGGTTAGCACTGCTGTCTCACAGCGCCAGGGACCCGGGTTCGATTCCCGGGGTGACACAGTGGGTTAGCACTGCTGTCTCACAGCGCCAGGGACCCGGGTTCGATTCCCGGGGTGACACAGTGGGTTAGCACTGCTGTCTCACAGCGCCAGGGACCCGGGTTCGATTCCCGGGGGGGTGCACGGTGACACAGTGGGTTAGCACTGCTGTCTCACAGCGCCAGGGATCTGGGTTTGATTCCCGGGTGACACAGTGAGTTAGTGCTGCTGTCTCACAGCGCCAGGGACACGCTTCGATCCCCGGTTCGGGTCACTGTCTGTGTAGAGTCTACACATTCTCCCAGTGTCTGCATGGGTTTCCTCTGGGTGCTCCGGTTTCCTCCCCACTGTATGTAGGTTAGGTGGATTGGCCGTGCTAAAGTTGTCCCTTGGTGTCAGGGGGATTGGCTAGGGAATAGTGTGGGGTTACAGGAACAGGCCTGGGTGGGATCATACAGGCTTGATGGGCCAAATGGCCTCCTTCTTCTCTGTAGGGGTTGTGTGAATAGTCCGTGTGTGTGTGTGTTTGTCTGTGTGTTTGTGTGCGTGCATGCGTGCGCGTGTGTGCGTGTGTGTGTGTGTCTCTCTGTTTCAGCTCCTATATGGTGCCAATGAGAGAGAGAGGGTGTGTTAGAGAGAGTGTGTATTAGAGAGAGAGAGTGTAAGTGTGTATGTGTGTGAGAGAGTTTATGTGTGTCTGTGTGAGAGGGAGAATGTGTGTGTGTGTGTGAGAGAGAGAGAGAGAGTGTCTGTGTGTTAGAATGTGTTAGACAGAGAGAGTTTGTGTGTATGTGTGTGTGAGAGAGAGAGAGTGTGTCTGTGTGTTAGAATGTGTTAGAGAGAGAGAGAGAGAGAGAGAGTTTGTGTGTGTTTTAGAGAGTGTGTGTTAGAGAGAAAGACAGAGAGAGTGTGTGTGTGTGAGAGAGTGTGTGTCTGTGTATTAGAGAGAGTGTGTGTTCGAGAGAGAGAGTGTATGTGTGTGTGTGAGAGAGAGAGAGAGTGTGTCTGTGTTAGAGTGTGTGTTAGAGAGAGAGAGAGTGTGTGTGTGTGAGAGAGAGAGAGAAAGAGAGAGAGTGTGTCTGTGTGTAGAGTGGTGTTAGAGAGAGAGAGTGTGTGTGTGTGTATCTGTGAGAGAGAGAGAGAGTGTGTCTGTGTGTTAGAGTGTGTGTTAGAGAGAGAGAGAGAGTGTGTGTGTGTGTGTGTTAGACAGAGTGTGTGTTAGAGAGAAAGACTGAGAGAGAGAGAGTGTGTGTGTGAGAGAGTGTGTGTCTGTTTGTTAGAGAGAGTGTGTGTTAGAGAGAGAGAGAGTGTATGTGTGTGTGTGTGTGAGTGTGTCTGTGTGTTAGAGAGAGTGTGTGTTAGAGAGAGAGAGAGTATGTGTCTGTGTGTTCGAGAGAGTGTGTGTTCGAGAGAGGAGAGAGTGTGTGTGTGTGTGTGATGTGTGTGTTAGAGAGAGTGTGTGTTAGAGAGAGAGAGAGAGTGTGTCTGTGTGTTAGAGTGTGTGTTAGAGAGAGAGAGAGGTGTGTGTGTCTGGAGAGAGAGAGAGTGTGTCTGTGTGTTAGAGAGAGTGTGTGTTAGAGAGAGAGAGAATGTGTGTGTTGTGAGAGAGAGAGTGTGTCTGTGTGTTAGAGAGAGTGTGTGTTAGAGAGAAAGACTGAGAGAGAGAGAGTGTGTGTGTGAGAGTGTGTGTCTGTTTGTTAGAGAGAGTGTGTGTTAGAGAGAGAGAGTGTATGTGTGTGTGTGTGTGAGTGTGTCTGTGTGTTAGAGAGAGTGTGTGTTAGAGAGAGAGAGAGAGTGTATGTGTCTGTGTGTTCGAGAGAGTGTGTGTTCGAGAGAGAGAGAGAGTGTGTGTGTGTGTGTGTTAGAGAGAGTGTGTGTGTGTGTGTGAGTGTGTGTGTGTGTGTGTGAGAGAGAGAGAGAGAGTGTGTGTCTGTGTGTTAGAGTGTGTGTTAGAGAGAGAGAGTGTGTGTGTGTGTCTGTGAGAGAGAGAGAGTGTGTGTCTGTGTGTTAGAGAGAGTGTGTGTTAGAGAGAGAGGGAATGTGTGTGTTGTGAGAGAGAGAGTGTGTTAGAGAGAGAGTGTGTGTCTGTGTGTTAGAGAGAGAGAGAATGTGTGTGTTGTGAGAGAGAGTGTGTGTTAGAGAGAGAGTGTGTGTCTGTGTGTTAGAGAGAGAGAGAATGTGTGTGTTGTGAGAGAGAGTGTGTGTCTGTGTGTTAGAGAGAGTGTGTGTTAGAGAGAGAGAGTGTGTGTTAGAGAGAGAGAGAATGTGTGTGTTGTGAGAGAGAGTGTGTGTGTCAATGGGTAGTTCTTTCCATCCACACTCAACCCAAGACCAAAAATCCCACCCAAATTCCGTGGGACATTTGTGCGATCCATGTGTGTGTGTGTGTGGAGCCTGCTCCGATTCCCGTGTCGGATGGGACGGGACAGGACTCTCTGCGTATCCCTGCATGCACACGATTCAGCAGATCCTTGAGAACGGTTTGGAGCTCAGGGCGGAGATTTCGCGTTGAGTGCGAACAACGGGTGGACAGTGAATGGGAGAGTGGGGGGAACACCTCTGCATTTCTGAAGGGGGTGGCTTTTTTATTCAGCTAGGGG
>JAGIQG010000278.1:30000-44173 GCA_024679065.1 Sphyrna mokarran
CCACCCTAACCTACACATCTTTGGACACTAAGGGCAATTTAGCACGGCCAATCCACCTAACCTCAATCTTTGGACACTAAGGGCAATTTAGCACGGCCAATCCACCTAACCTACACATCTTTGGACACTAAGGACAATTTAGCACGGCCAATCCACCTAACCTGCACATCTTTGGACACTAAGGGGCAATTTAGCATAGCCAATCCAACCTAACCTACACATCTTTGGACACTAAGGGGCAATTTAGCACGGCCAATCCACAAGAGAGAATGTCTGGGTGCATGAGGGTATCCTTGATGATGCCGGCTGCTTTTCCCCCGAGGCAGCGGGAAGTGTAGACGGAGTCGATGGACGGGGTTTGCTTGATGGGATTGGGGCTACATTCACCAGCCTTTTGTAGTTCCTTGTGGGTCTTGGGGCAGAGCAGGAGCCCAGACCGAGCTGTGATACAAACCCAGAAAGGATGCTTTCTACGGGGCATCTGTAAAAGTTGGGGAGAGTCCGTAGCGGACATGTCAAATTTCCTTAGTCTCCTGAGAAAGTAGAGGCGTTGATGGGGGCTTTCTTAACTACAGTTAGTATATAGAACATAGAACATAGAACATTACAGCACAGAACAGGCCCTTCGGCCTTCAATGTTGCGCCGACCAATATAAAAAGCAATGCCCCTCCAAACTAAACCATCCCCTTCTCTTCCATATACTTATCAACTAACCTCTTAAACGCCACCAAACTTGGCGCATCTACAACTGCTGCAGGCAGGGCATTCCACTCCCAAACCACCCTTTGGGTAAAGAACCTACCTCTGATATCCGTCCTATAACTATCACCCCTTAATTTAAAGCTGTGTCCCCTCGTGCTAGCTTTCTCCATCCTAGGAAAAAGGCTATCACTGTCCACCCTATCTAAACCTCTAATCATCTTATATGTTTCAATTAGGTCCCCTCTTAGCCGCCTCCTTTCTAACGAAAACAACCTCAAATCCCTCAGCCTCTCTTCATAAGACCTGCCCTCCATACCAGGCAACATCCTGGTAAACCTCCTCTGTACCCTCTCCAATGCCTCCACATCTTTCTTATAATGTGGGGACCAGAACTGCACACAATACTCCAAGTGCGGCCGCACTAGAGTTTTGTACAGTTGCAACATGACGTTGCGGCTCCGAAATTCAATCCCCCTACCAATAAAAGCTAAGACTCCGTATGCCTTCTTAACAACCTTATCGACTTGATTGCCAACTTTCAGGGATCTATGCACATATACACCAAGATCCCTCTGTTCATCAACACTATTAAGACTCCTACCATTAGCCCTATACTCTACACATTTGTTATTCCTGCCAAAGTGAATTACCTCACACTTCCACATTAAACTCCATTTGCCACCTCTCGGCCCAGCTCTGCAACTTGTCCAAGTCTCTCTGCAAACTATAACACCCCTCTTCACTATCTACCACTCCACCGACTTTAGTGTCATCTGCAAATTTACTAATCCATCCCTCAATACCCTCATCCAGATCATTTATAAAAATTACAAACAGCAGGGGCCCCAAAACAGACCCCTGAGGTACACCACTTGTCACCGAACTCCACGATGAATATCTCCCATCAACCACCACCCTCTGTCTTCTATCTGCCAGCCAATTCCTAACCCAATTAGCTAAATCACCCTCTATCCCATACATCTGCATTTTCTGCAGGCTATATACTAACCCTATATAGTTATATAGGGGTTCAGGACAGGTTATTAATAATTGTAACTGTGGCAATTTGCCAATGTTTACATTCAATAGCGCATTGGATGAAGTCAAGCATGCCAAATTCTTTCTGTACCAATCAACATGCATGAGTGGGGGAGAGGAGAGGATGGTTCTCCCAGCTAGGTAACTCCTTTGGCACACCCACCTTGAAGTGCTCAAAGAATCCCCGATCTCCCTCTTCGACCTTCTCCCCCTCGCCGTTCCGGGTACCCAGCATGGTTTGGCTCTTGCGATGGAGTTCCTCATACAGGATACCCAGGAGAGCTCCCCTTGTCCTTGCCTGGAGAACGAGAGGGAAATAGATTAACCCCGGTTGTGGGGTATGGTGGGGAGGCGAAATAGCGAGGATATAGGAGATAGAAACTGAGAAAAAAAAGTCTGAAAATTCTCGACAGGTAGAGGACAGAAAACATCGAGTGGCTAATTAACTGGGGGCAAGGATATTGATGATCTTCCGAGGTGAGAACTTAGATTGCTGCACAGATGGAGGGAGAGAGAAAAACACACAGTTAATTTTACAGATCAATGAGATTCCGTCAAAACTGGGGACAGTCAGCGATCTGGGCAAAGTGTCGAAGATGATTTAGGAAAATTATTGGAGAGGATTTAGGGAAGTTATTAGAGAGGATTCAGGGAAATTATTAGAGAGGATTTAGGGAAATTGTTAGAGAGGATTTAGGGAAATTATTAGAGAGGATTTAGGGAAATTGTTAGAGAGGATTTAGGGAAATTATTAGAGAGGATTTAGGGAAATTGTTAGAGAGGATTTAGGGAAATTATTAGAGAGGATTTAGGGAAGTTATTAGAGAGGATTTAGTGAAGTTATTAGAGAGGATTTAGGGAAATTGTTAGAGAGGATTTAGGGAAATTATTAGAGAGGATTTAGGGAAATTATTAGAGAGGATTTAGGGAAATTGTTAGAGAGGATTTAGGGAAATTATTAGAGAGGATTTAGGGAAATTATTAGAGAGGATTTAGGGAAATTGTTGGAGAGGATTCAAGGAAATTATTAGAGAGGATTTAGGGAAATTATTCGAAAGGACTTACGGAAATTGTTGGAGAGAATTTAGGGAAATTGTTAGAGAGGATTTAGGGAAATTATTGGAGGGAATTCAGGGAAATTGTTAGAGAGGATTTAGGGAAATTATTGGAGGGAATTCAGGGAAATTGTTGGAGAGGATTTAGAGAAATTGTTGGGGACGATTTAGGGAAATTATGAGAGCCGATTTAGGGAAATTATTAGAGAGGATTTAGGGAAATTATGAGAGCAGATTTAGGGAAAGTGTTGGAAAGGATTTGGGGAAGTTATTAGAGAGGATTTAGGGAAATTATTAGAGAGGATTAAGGGAAATTATTAGAGAGGATTTAGGGAAATTGTTAGAGAGGATTTAGGGAAATTGTTAGAGAGGATTTAGGGAAATTGTTAGAGAGGATTTAGGGAAATTGTTAGAGAGGATTTAGGGAAATTATTAGAGAGGATTTAGTGAAATTGTTGGAGGGGATTTAGGGGAATTGTTGGGAAAGATTTAGGGAAATTGTCAGAGTGGATTTAGAGAAATTGTTGGAGAGATTTCAGGGAAATTGTCAGAGAGGATTTAGGGAAATTGTTGGGGAGGATTTAGGGAAATTGTTGGGGAGGATTCAGGGAAATTCTAACAGGACTCGACAGGATAGATGCAGGGAGGATGTTCCCGATGGTGGAGGTGGGGGGGAGTCCATCACCGGGGGAGGGGTCACAGTCTGAGGATTGGGGGGAGACCATGTAGGATGGAGATGAGGAGAAATTTCTTCACGCGGTGAGCCTGCCGGAATTCATTCCCACGGGGAAGGAGTTGGTGCTAAAACGTTGAATGCATTGCAGAGGGGGCTGGGTACAGAACTTGGGGAGGGAATGGGATCGAAGGTTATTGGGGTGAGGGGAGAAAGCAGGATGAGGCTATTGAGGTGGAGGGTCAGCCATGATGGTGTTGCCGAGAAGGGAAGGGCTGAACAGCATCCCCCTGCTCCTATCTCCTTTGATTCTCCGGTTCTCCGAGCAAATTCTCATCCTTTCACAATCAGGAGGCAGGGAAAGGGATCGGGAGAATGGGAGAGAGACTGTTGAATACGGGAAAAAGGGAGCAGGAAGGAAAAAAATAGGATATTTCTCCATAAACAAAACCTCCAGTGCAGCGAATCGCTCTGATCGATAACTGCTGTACTCCGCGTTAATCAGCTTGCTCAGCAGGAAATCACGAAATTTTGGTCCCTGCAGAAGAGACAGAGAGAAAAGTAACTCCTCGGGGTTAGATACAGAGTAAAGCTCCTTCTACACTGTCCCCCCAATCAAACACTCCCAGGACAGGTACAGCACGGGGTTAGATACAGAGTAAAGCTCCCTCTACACTGTCCCCCAATCAAACACTCCCAGGACAGGTACAGCACGGGGTTAGATACAGAGTAAAGCTCCCTCTACACTGTCCCCCCATCAAACACTCCCAGGACAGGTACAGCACAGGGTTAGATACAGAGTAAAGCTCCCTCTACACTGTACCCCATCAAACACTCCCAGGACAGGTACAGCACGGGGTTAGATACAGAGTAAAGCTCCCTCTACACTGTCCCCCATCAAACACTCCCAGGACAGGTACAGCACGGGGTTAGATACAGAGTAAAGCTCCCTCTACACTGTCCCCACATCAAACACTCCCAGGACAGATACAGCACGGGGTTAGATAAAGAGTAAAGCTCCCTCTACACTGTCGCCCCAATCAAACACTCCCAGGACAGGTACAGCACGGTGTTAGATACAGAGTAAAGCTGTCCATTGCCCCCATCAGGAACACACTTTTGAAAGCATGCAGAAATAATTTCTTGGGATGTTACAGAAAGAACATTTCACCTTTGTGAAAAGCGATGGTTCTGGCATTGGGGGTCCGAAAAATGGAACATCGTCTCGAGCAGTGACAGACACCTGGGGCAAAGAAGGAGATTTTATAATTATACACTCAGATACAAACAATTATCTACAGACAGATATCTCCCTGAGAGAGACAGAGAGAGAGAGGACTGAGAGACACCAGTCAGTGTACAGATATCTCCGTGAGAGAGAGAGAGAGAGAGAGGACTGAGAGACACCGGTCAGTGCGCAGATATCTCCCTGAGAGAGAGAGGGGACTGAGAGACACCGGTCAGTGTACAGATATCTCCCTGAGAGAGAGAGAGAGAGGGGACTGAGAGACACCAGTCAGTGTACAGAATATCTCCCTGAGAGAGAGAGAGTGGGGATTGAGAGACACCAGTCAGTGTACAGATATCTCCCTGAGAGAGAGAGAGGGGACTGAGAGACACCAGTCAGTGTACAGATATCTCCCTGAGAGAGGGGGACTGAGAGACACCAGTCAGTGTACAGATATCTCCCTGAGAGAGAGGGGATTGAGAGACACCAGTCAGTGTACAGATATCTCCCTGAGAGAGAGAGAGAGAGGACTGAGAGACACCAGTCAGTGTACAGATATCTCCGTGAGAGAGAGGGGACTGAGAGACACCAGTCAGTGTACAGATATCTCCGTGAGAGAGAGAGAGAGGGGACTGAGAGACACCAGTCAGTGTACAGATATCTCCCTGAGAGAGAGAGAGGGGACTGAGAGACACCAGTCAGTGTACAGATATCTCCCTGAGAGAGAGAGAGAGAGAGGAGGACTGAGAGACACCGGTCAGTGTGCAGATATCTCCCTGAGAGAGAGAGAGAGAGGGACTGAGAGACACCAGTCAGTGACAGATATCTCCCTGAGAAGAGAGAGGGGGGACTGAGAGACACCAGTCAGTGTACAGATATCTCCTGAAGAGAGAGAGGGGACTGAGAGACACCAGTCAGTGTACAGATATCTCCCTGAGAGAGAGAGAGGGGACTGAGAGACACCAGTCAGTGTACAGATATCTCCCTGAGAGAGAGAGAGAGAGGACTGAGAGACACCGTCAGTGTAGAGATACCTCCCTGAGAGAGGGGGACTGAGAGACACCAGTCAGTGTACAGATATCTCCCTGAGAGAGAGAGAGGGGGATTGAGAGACACCAGTCAGTGTACAGATATCTCCCTGAGAGAGAGAGAGAGAGAGAGAGAGAGGACTGAGAGACACCAGTCAGTGTAGAGATACCTCCCTGAGAGAGGGGGACTGAGAGACACCAGTCAGCGTACAGATATCTCCCTGAGTGAGAGAGGGGACTGAGAGACACCAGTCAGTGTACAGATATCTTCCTGAGAGTGAGGGGACTGAGAGACACCAGTCAGTGTACAGATATCTCCCTGAGAGTGAGGGGACTGAGAGACACCGGTCAGCGTACAGATATCTCCCTGAGAGAAAGAGAGAGAGGACTGAGAGACACCAGTCAGTGTACAGATATCTCCCTGAGAGTGAGGGGACTGAGAGACACCGGTCAGCGTACAGATATCGCCCTGAGAGAGAGAGAGAGAGGACTGAGAGACACCAGTCAGTGTACAGATATCTCCCTGAGAGAGAGAGAGAGGGACTGAGAGACACCAGTCAGTGTACAGATATCTCCCTGAGAGAGAGAGAGGGGACTGAGAGACACCAGTCAGTGTACAGATATCTCCCTGAGAGAGAGAGAGAGGACTGAGAGACACCAGTCAGTGTACAGATATCTCCCTGAGAGAGGGGGACTGAGAGACACCAGTCAGTGTACAGATATCTCCCTGAGAGAGAGAAGGGACTGAGAGACACCAGTCAGTGTACAGATATCTCCCTGAGAGAGAGAGAGGGGACTGAGAGACACCAGTCAGTGTACAGATATCTCCCTGAGAGAGAGAGAGGGGACAGGGACACCAGTCAGTGTACAGATATCTCCCTGAAGAAGAGAGAGAGGGACAGAGAGACACCAGTCAGTGTACAGATATCTCCCTGAGAGAGAGAGAGAGAGGGGACTGAGAGACACCAGTCAGTGTACAGATATCTCCCTGCGGGCGTGGGGAAAGAGTCTATTTTGTAATGAATCACTTACCCTGTAAATCCGTTCCCCCCGCAGCGTTTGATCTGGTTGTACAATGATATAAGCGTGGAGGAAGTTTGAGGAGAGCATATCGGGACAGAAGGTTGTTCCTCTGTCCTGGAAAATCACGCTGACGATATCATTCCCAATGTGCCTCTTCCTTTGGAGCTAGAGGAAAAAAATCGGAGACACAAAGTCAATCAGGATGGATCAGGACTTACTCAGATAACGGTAGGGAGGAGAGTTACAGAACAGAGAGATCTCGGGGTACAGGTTCAATAGCTCCTTGAAAGTGGAGTCACGGGCGGACAGAGCGGTGAAGAAGGCATTCGGCAATGCTTGGTTTCATCGGTCAGAACATCGAATCCAGGAGTTGGGGACGGTCTTGTTGAAGTTGTACAAGACATTGGGAAGGGCCACACTTGGAAATACTGTGTACAGTTCTGGGTCACCCGATTATAGAAAGGATATTATTAAACTAGAAAGAGAGCAGAAAAGATTTACTAGGATGTTACCGGGGACTTGATGGATTGAGGAGAGGCTGGGATAGACTGGGACTTTTTTCTCTGGAGGGGGTGATCTTATAGAGGTCTATAAAATAATGAGGGGGCACAGATCAGCGAGATAGTCAATATCTTTTCCCCCAAAGGTAGGGGGGAGTCTAAAACTAGAGGTGAGAGGGCAGAGATACAAAAGGGTTCAGAGGGGTTAATTTTTTTCACCCAGAGGGTGGGGAGTGTCTGGAATGAGCTGCCAGAGGCAGTAGTAGAGGCGGGGGTACAATTTTATCTTTTAAAAAGCGTTTAGACAGTTACATGGGGGGTACGATGGGTGTAGAGGGATATGGGGCAAATGTGGATTAGCTTCGGGGTTTAAAACATGGACAAGTTGGGCCGAAGGGCCTGTTTCAATGCCGTAAAAATCTACAGCCTTGCAAAGAGAGATCAGGGAGCCTGTGGAAGTAGGCCCAGAAGCCTGGGCCTAAATTTGTGATTATCTAATCAGGTTGAGAGGGATGGAGGCAGTGGGGGGCTAAGATGGGGAGCTGGTTCTTGAATCTACCAACCTGTTGCTCATCCCCCTCGGTGAAGGGGAGTTTTGTCGACACGTGGAACATGATCTCCTTGCCCTCGAACCTCGTGTAGATAGACTCCTGTCCCGTTTGCCCGCATTGTGTATCCAAACCCCCACGGAACCTGAAACAGAGAGAGGCCGGTCACCGAGGACCCTCCCTCGATACCCATTTTCCCAGCCTCACTGCGTCATTCCCTGGGGTGGGGTGGGGAGGGGTGGGGGGGTACGGAATCAGCCCCGGGTTCCTGCTCCCCATCCCTGTCCCTGGGTTAGGGAGGGAGGGGGTGTTGAATCAGCCCCGGGTTCCTGCTCCCCATCCCTGTCCCTGGGTTAGGGAGGGAGGGGGGGTTGAATCAGCCCCGGGTTCCTGCTCCCCATCCCTGTCCCTGGGTTAGGGAGGGAGGGGGGGTGAATCAGCCCCGGGTTCCTGCTCCCCATCCCTGTCCCTGGGTTAGGGAGGGAGGGAGGGGGGTTGAATCAGCCCCGGGTTCCTGCTCCCCATCCCTGCCCCTGGGTTAGGGAGGGAGGGGGTGAATCAGCCCCGGGTTCCTGCTCCCCATCCCTGTCCCTGGGTTAGGAAGGGAGGGGGGTTGAATCAGCCCCGGGTTCCTGCTCCCCATCCCTGTCCCCTGAACCTTGTCACATTCTAACCCTTTGAAATCCTGAAGTTCAATCTTTTCTCCGCAAAGTTCCAAGAATTCTTGGAATTCCAAACTTTCCTCATTGTTACTGAAGAGCTGAGATTCGGTCACCTGTGGGAACAGAAACAGCAGAAAGAGTATTACAGGAATAAAAGATATATATTGGAGCTAAAAATATAAACCAGCAAAGGAAAATAACATTGAGCCAGCTGTGACCATCCTCAGAAAGATACGGTCAACAAACTCTCTCCATCAAACACTCCCAGGACAGGTACAGCACGGGGTTAGATACAGAGTAAAGCTCCCTCTACACTGTCCCCCCATCAAACACTCCCAGGACAGGTACAGCACGGGGTTAGATACAGAGTAAAGCTCCCTCTACACTGTTCCCCCATCAAACACTCCCAGGACAGGTACAGCACGGGGTTAGATACAGAGTAAAGCTCCCTCTACACTGTCCCCCCATCAAACACTCCCAGGACAGGTACAGCACGGGGTTAGATACAGAGTAAAGCTCCCTCTACACTGTCCCCCATCAAACACTCCCAGGACAGGTACAGCACGGGGTTAGATACAGAGTAAAGCTGTCCCATTGCCCCCATCAGGAACACACTTTTGAAAGCATGCAGAAATAATTTCTTCCCGGGAAAAAAAAAAATGTTACAGAAAGAACATTTCACCTTTGTGAAAAGCGATGGTTCTGGCAATTGGGGTCCGAAAAAATGGAAACATCGTCTCGAGCAGTGACAGACACCTGGGGCCAAAGAAGGAGATTTTATAATTATACACTCAGATACAAACAATTTCTACGACGATATCTCCCTGAGAGAGACAGAGAGAGAGAGGACTGAGAGACACCAGTCCAGTGTACAGTATCTCCCGTGGAGAGAGAGAGAGAGAGAGAGGACTGAGAGACAACCGTCAGTGCGCAGCATAATCATCCCTGAGAGAGAGAGAGAGACTGAGAGACACCAGTCACTGTACAGATATCTCCTGAGAGAGAAGAGAGGGACTGAGAGACACCAGTCAGTGTAAACAGAAAAAATAAAAATCCCCCCCCCCCCCCCCTGAAGAGAGAGAGAGGGGACTGAGAGAACACCAGTCAGTGTACAATATACTCCCTGAGAGAGAGAGAGAGAGAGAGACTGAGAGACCAGTCGTGTAGAGATACTCCTGAGATAGGGGGAACTGAGATACACCATTCAGTGTACATATATCTCCCTGAGAGAGAGAGGGGATTGAGAGACACCAGTCATGTACAGATATCTCCCTGAGAGAGACAGGAGAGAGAGACTGAGAGACAAACCATCGTGTACGATATCTCCGTGAGAGAGAGAGAAAAGAGGACTGAGAGACACCAGTCAGTGTAACATATATCTCCCTGATAGAGAGAGAGAGAACGAGATACCCGGTCAAGTGTACGATTCTCCGTGAGAGAGAGAAGAGAGAAGGACTGAGAGACACCAGTCAGTGTACAGATATCTCCGTGAGAGAGAGAGAGAGAGAGGAGGACTGAGAGACACCGGTCAGTGGTGCAGGATATCTCCCTGAGAGAGAGGAGATAGAGGGACTGAGAGACACCTGTCCGTGACAGATATCTCCCTGAGAAGAGAGAGGGGGGATTGCAGACCCAGTCCATTGTACAGATATCTCCTGAAGAGAAGAGAGGGGGATTGAGTAGACACAGTCAGTGTACAGCTATCTCCCTGAGAGAGTAGAGAGGGTGGTTGAGAACACTCGTCAGTGTACAGAATATCTCCCTGAGAAGAGAGAGAGAGAGAGAGTACTGAGAGACACCGTCGTGTAGAGATACCTCCCTGAGTAGAGGGGGACTGAGAGACACCAGTCAGTGTACAGATATCTCCCTGAGAGAGAGAGAGGGGGGATTGAAGACACCAGTCAGTGTACAGATATCTCCGCTGAAGAGAGAGAGAGAGAGAGAGAGAGGACTGAAGACATCCATCACAGTGTAGAGAATACCTCCCTGAAGAGGGGACTGAGATACAACCAGTCAGCGTACAGATATCTCCCTGAGTGAAGAGGGTACTGAGAGAAACAGTCAGTGTACAGATATTCTGCCTGAGAGGAGGGACTGAGAGACACAGTCAGTGTACAGTATATCTCCCTGAGAGTGAGGGGACGAGAGGACACCGGTCACGTACAGATATCTCCCTGAAGAGAAAGAGATCAGAGGACTGAGAGACACCAGTCAGTGTACAGATATCTCCCTGGAGAGTGGGGGACTGAGAGACAGCACCGTCAGCCGTAAAAAAAACAGGGGATATCGCCCTGAGAGAGAGAGAGAGAGGACTGAGAACACCAGTCATGTACAGATATCTTCCTGAGAGAGAGAGAGAGGACTGAGAGACACCAGTCAGTGTAACAGATATCTCCTGATAGTGACGGGACTGAGAGACACCGTCAGCGCAGATATCTCCCTGAGAGAGAGAGAGACAGGACTGAGAAGACACCATCAGTGTACAGATTAGCGCCCGAGAGAGGAGAGGTGACATATGAGAACACCAGTCAGTGTACAGATAGCTCCCTGAGAGAGAGAAGACAGGACTGAAGACACCAGTCGTTACAGATATCTCCCTGAGAGAGAGAGAGGACTGAGAGAACACCCAGTCCGTGTACAGATATCTCCCTGATAGAGAGAGAGGGGCAGGGACACCAGTCAGTGTCAGATATCTCCCTGAAGAAGAGAGAGAGGGACAGAGAGCACCAGTCCAGTGTACCGAGTATTATCTCCCTGAGAGAGAGAGAGAGAGGACTGAAGAGACACCATCATTGTACAGAATCTCCCTGCGGGCGTGGGAAAGAGTCTTTTTGTAATGAATCACTACCCTGTAAATCGTTTTCCCCCCGCAGCGTTTGATCTGGTTGTACAATGATATCAGCGTGGAGGAAGTTGTGAGGAGAGCCTATCTGGACAGAAGGTTGTTTCCTCTTCCTGAAATCACCTGACGATATCATTCCCAATTGCCTCTTCCTTGGAGCTAGAGGAAAAAATCGGAGACACAAAGTCAAATCAGGATGGATCAGGACTTACTCAGTACTGTAGGGGGAGAGTTTACAGACAAGAGATCACATCGGTACAGGTTCAATACTCCTTGAAAGTGGAGTCACGGGCAGGACTTACTCAGAGCGACAGAGAGATCTCGGGGAAGAAGCTCCTTGCACAGAGCGTGAAGAAGGCATTCGGCAATGCTTGGTTTCATCGGTCAGAATACAGGAGTTGGGGACGTCTTGTTGAAGTTGTACAAGACATTGGTAAGGCCACACTTGGAATACTGTGTACAGTTCTGGTCACCCTATTATAGAAAGGATATTATTAAACTGGAAAGAGTGCAGAAAAGGTTTAGTCGGATGCTACTGGGGACTTGATGGATTGAGTTATAAGGAGAGGCTGGGATAGACTGGGATTTTTTTTCTCTAGGAGGCTGAGGGGTGATCTTATAGAGGTCTATAAAATAATGAGGGACACAGATCAGCGAGATAGTCCGTATCTTTTCCCAAAGGTAGGAGAATCTAAAACTAGAGGGCGTAGGTTTAAGGTGAGAGGGGAGAGATACAAAAGAGTCCAGAGGGGCAAATGTTTCACACAGAGGGTGGTGAGTGTCTGGAACGAGCTGCCAGAGGCAGTAGTAGAGGCGGGTACAATTTTATCTTTTAAAAAGCATTCTATGATTTAGATAGTTGTCTGGGTGTGATGGGTGTAGAGGGATATGGGCCAAATGTGGGCAATTGGGACTAGCTTAGAGGTTTTAAAAAAAGGGGCGGCATGGACAAGCTGGGCTGAAGGGCCTGTTTCCATGCTGTAAAAAATCTACAGCCTTGCAAATGAGAGATCAGGGACTGTGGATTAGCCCAGAAGCCTGGTCCTAAATTTGTGCTGCTAATCAGTTGAGAGTGGATGGAGGCAGTGGGGGCTAAGAGGGGAGCTGGTTCTTGAATCTACCAACCTGTTGCTCATCCCCCTCGGTGAAGGTGAGTTTTGTCGACAACTTGGAACTGATCCTCCTTGGCCCTCGAACCTCGTGTAGATGACTCCGTCCCGTTTGCCCGCCATTGTGTATCCGAAACCCCCACGGAACCTGAAACAGAGAGAGGCCGGTCACCGAGGAACCTCCCTCGATACCCATATTTCCCAGCCTCACTGCGTCATTCCCTGGGGTGGGGGTGGGGGATGGTGGTGGGTAACTGAATGCACAGCCCCGGTTTCCTGCTCCCCGTCCCTGTCCTGGTTAGGGATGAGGGGTGTTGAATCAGCCCCGTTTCCTGCTCCCCCTCCCTGTCCCTGGTTAGGGAGGGAGGGTGTGTTGAATCGCGCCGGTTTCCTGCTCCCCCAGCCCTGTCCCCTGGGTCAGGGAGGGAGGGGGATGAATCCGCCCCAGGTTCCTCTGCTGCTCCCCATCCCTGTCCCTGGGTTGGGGAGGGAGGGAGGGGGGTGAATCAGCCCCGGGTTTCCTCTCCCCATCCCTGCCCCTCGGATGGGGAGGGGGGGTGGGAATCCGCCCGCGGGTTCCTGCTCCCCATCCCTGTCCCTGGGTTAGGAAGGGAGGGGGTTTGAATCACCCCTGGATCCTGCTCCCCATCCCTGTACCCCGACCTTGTCACATTCAAAACCCTTTGAAATCCTGAAGTTCCATCTTTCTCCGCAAAGTTTCCAAGAATTCTTGAAATTCCAAACTTTTCCTCATTGTTACTGAGAGCTGAGATTCGGTCACCTGTGGGAACAGAAACAGCCGAAAGAGTTTACAGAATAAAAGATGATATAATTGGACGCTAAAAATATAACCAGCAAAGAAATAACATTGAGCCGCTGTGACCATCCTCAGAAAGCTACGGCAACAACTCTCTCCATCCAAACACTCCCAGACCAGTGACACAGCACGTTTAGATCGAGTAAAGCTCCCTCTACACGCCCCCTCAAACACTGTCCCAGGACCGGGACAGCAATGGGTGTTAGAACAGAAAAGCTCCCTCTACACTGTCCCCCCCCCCCCCCCCCCCCCACCCACACCACCCCCCCCCCCCCCCCCCCCCCCCCCCCATCAACACTCCCAGACAGGTACAGCACGGGTAGATATACAGTTAAAGCTCCCTCTATACTGTCCCCCTCAAACACGTCCCAGGACACGTACAGCACGGGCTAGATACAGAGTAAAGCTCCCTCTACACTATCCCCCTTCAAACACTCCCAGGACAGGTACAGCACGGGGTTAGATAGAGAGTAAAGCTTCCTCTACACTGTCCCCCCATCAAACACTCCCAGGACAGGTACAGCACGGGGTTAGATACAGAGTAAAGCTCCCTCTACACTGTCCCCCCACCAAACGCTCCCAGGACAGGTACAGCACGGGGTTAGATACAGAGTAAAGCTCCCTCTACACTGTCCCCCCATCAAACGCTCCCAGGACAGGTACAGCACGGGGTTAGATACAGAGTAAAGCTCCCTCTACACTGTCCCCCCATCAAACACTCCCAGGACAGGGACAGCACGGGGTTAGATACAGAGTAAAGCTCCCTCTACACTGTTCCCCCGCATCAAACACTCCCAGGAGAGGTACAGCACGGGGTTAGATACACTGTTTTGGTGAGACAGTGGGTCAGAAGTTAATGTAATCCTGGTGATTGTGGGCGGTGAGTAGGTCGAGGAGAGGGTGTTTGTGGGGGCGATGGTGTTGATGGGGTTGATGGTGTTGATGGG
>JAGIQG010000279.1:0-44223 GCA_024679065.1 Sphyrna mokarran
TTAGTCACTCAAATTTGCATTCTGTTGACCCTGATAATCTTACAAAGTTTTTACCAAGAATCTATCCACCACTGTCTTAATAATATTAATTATATTAATAATAATATGTCTTAATAAAGGGAGCTTTCATGATACACAACAGCGCAGAGTCGCTGAGCAGAGACTGATAGCCAAGCTCCGCACACATGAGGACGGTCTTAACAGGGATCTTGGCTTCATGACACATATCTGTAACCCCCGTAACTTGCCTGGGTTAGCAAAAAACCTCACTTACTGTGCTGTCTGGAGAAAATACACAATTCTCCAATAATGCTCAGGATTCCCTTCACACACATTGTTCGCCACTTTAACACTTGAATAGCAGGTTAGATGTAAGGATTCGCATTCTAATCAGCAATCTGTGACTGTCTGTGTTGATGTGTGCTATTGCAGACCAGAACACTGCATTTGCCTGAAGTTCTCGTTTTTACTATCAAATAAATCGGTTGGATTATAAATTGGTGTTGCTAAATTCTTACTGAGTTCTTACCACACGAATCAACGCCGCATCTGTACATCATTAATAATATTCGACAACTCTGTTTCCACCATCTTTTTAGGAAGTGTTCAAAAGACATTTCAATTGTTTACTTTTCTAGTAATTTCCTTCCAGTTGCAGTGTTGACTGCACTGTTATGTTTATTTCATTTATTTGTGGGACAGGGGTGTCACTGGCTGACCAGCCTTTATTGCCCATCTTTAGTTGCCTGAGAGTCAACCACATTGCTGTGGCTCTGGAAATCACACGTAGGCCAGTTTGGGTAAGGACAGCAGATTTCTTTCCCTAATGGACTTTAATAAATCAGATGTTTTTTTCTGACTGTGGTTTCATAATTATTAGTAAATTCTTAATTCCACATGTAATATTGAGTTGAAATTCCACCATCTGCCAGGATGGGATTCGAACCTGAGTCGCCCAGAACATTAGCTGAGTTTCTGGATTAATAGTCTGGTGATAATAGCACTGGGCCATCACCTCTGCTTGGAGGTCGATTGGAAGAGGCTGACCAGCACCAGCCACAGGGAATCTACAAACCCAACTGACCAGTTTGCAGGCAGGAGTGGGGAAGGAAAATGTGAAATGGATTTGCTCAGTGTGAAGTCAAGTTTAATCCCCAAATCTCAGAGCTGGAAACACCAGTACTTCCCCCCTTCCATGCGAAACATCGAATCTCCTCTTGGAAGATATTCTTTGGTGGGATATGGTTGTTGCTCGCAAGACCAGTATTTGTTAGCTACAGCTCCCTGGTTAGGAGTCAGCCACAGTGCTGTGCACTAGAGTCACTGTCAGCCAGACTGGGTGCAAATAGCTGTCAGGAAGATTCTAATCACAGAAAATGATTCATCCTCAAATTCACAGATTAGTCTTGCAAACAAAAATAGTATTACTAAGGATCAATGCAGATCTATTTAGAAATGTTTTTTTCCCATCTGCTTTGTGAAGAGATGGAGTGGCTGTTGGAAGAAGCCAGTGGTCTTTCACAGTCCACAGCTGGAAGTGAATACATCTTATCCTAGACTTAACTCTTTGTTGATGGAAGTTATTCATTGTGGAGTTCGGTTACAAGTGGTGTACCTCAGGGATCTGTTTTGGGGTCCCTGCTGTTTGTAATTTTTATAAATGATCTGGATGAGGGTATTGAATTATGGATTAGTAAATTTGCGGATGACACCAAAGTCGGAGGAGTGGTAGATAGTGAAGAGGGGTGTTATAGTTTGCAGAGAGACTTGGACAAGTTGCAGAGCTGGGCCAAGAAGTGGCAGATGGAGTTTAGTGTGGAAAAGTGTGAGGTAATTCACTTTGGTAGGAATAACAAATGTGTAGAGTATAGGGCTAATGGTAGCACTCTTAATAGTGTTGAAGAACAGAGGGATCTTAGTGTATATGTGCACAGATCCCTGAAAGTTGCCAATCAAGTCGATAAGGTGGTTATGAAGGCATACAGAGTCTTAGCTTTTATTGGCAGGGGGATTGAATTTCGGGTCTGTCCTCTGATCCCGAGTTTCTGCTCAGCAATTCTTATTGTCATGTGCCTTGGGAGCTGTCTTGGAGTAGAGTAAATAGGGAAGAAGGAGAGTGTGCAGAATGTAGTGTTACAATTATAGTTAGGGTGTAAAGAAAGATTAACTTAATGCTCAGTAGATCCATCCAAAAGTCTGATGGCAGCAAGGAAGAAGGTATTCTTGAGTCGGGTGGTTCGCGACCTCAGACTTTTATTTCTTTTTACTGATGGAAGAAGGTAGAAGGGAGAATGTCCAGGGTGCATGGAGTCCTTAATTATGCTGGCTGCTTTGCCGAGACAAAGGGACGTATAGATAGAGTCAATGGATGGCAGGCTGGTTTGCATGATGGACTGGGCTCTGTTAATGAGGCTCTGTGGTTGTAAAAGCTGCCGGTGATATCTCAGGAAAGCCATGAGCTGTTTGGATGGTGAATATCGCAGCCGTCTTCCCCCTTCTCAGGCATTTGAGACTGAGTCAAAGGAGCTGAGAGTTTAGCAAGGCGAACACTATTGGGCCACGGAGTCAGGCAGTCTTTATTGAGGTGATCCAGTTGCAATAAGCACTTGAATCTATGGGAGACACCAGTTTAGCCAGACAGCAGATGTCCCACTTTCTCATCTTGTGAACAGGTTGAGATGTGTTTGGGGGTGGGGTGTCCTAGTTCCCTACCTAGCATGCTCAGTGTGAACAGGGTGAGATAACTTTGGAGACAGGAAGTTGCAGTTTCACACCCTGGGATTCTCAGTGTGAACACAGTGGGATGTGTTTGTACAAAGAACAAAGAAAATTACAGCACAGGAACAGGCCCTTCGGCCCTCCAAGCCTGCACTGACCATGCTGCCCAACTGAACTCAAACCCTCTACCCTTCTGAGGGTCATATCCCTCTATTCCAATCCTATTCATGTAATTGTCACATCTTAAAACCATGCTTCCATTATCTCTCCTGACAATAAGTTCCAGTTACCAACTACTCACTGTGTAAAAATAATCTGCCTTATACATCTCCTTTAAACCTTGCCCATAGCAGCTTAAATCTATGCTCCCAAGTAATTGTCTATTCGACCCTGGGAAAAAGCTTCTGACGATCCACTCTGTCTACGCCTCTCATAATCGTGTAGACTTCTTTTTGGGCTCCCCTCAACTTCCGTCACTCCAGTGAGAACGAACCAAGCTTCTCCAACCTCTCCTCACAGCTAATGCTCTTCTTACCAGGCAACATCCTTGTAAATCTTTTCTATACTTCTCCGAAGACTCCACATCATTTTGGTAGGATGGTGACCAGAGTTGAACACTGTATTCCAAGTGTGGCCTAGGTAAGGTTTTATAAATGTGTAACATGGCTTGCCAATTTTTAAACTCAATACCCCCGTCAATGAAGGCAAGCATGCTGTATGCCTTCTTGACTACCTTTTCCACCTGCATTGCCATTTCCAGCGACCTGTTTACCTGTACACCCAGATCTCTGCCTATCAATACTCATTAGTGTTCTGCCAGTTACTGTACAGTTCCTATTTGTAATAGGCCTTCCAAAATGCATTACCTCACATTTGTCTAGATTAAACTCTATCTGCCATCTCTCCGCCCAAGTTTCCAACTGATCTAAATCCAGTTGTATCCTCTGATGGTCCTCATCATGAACCGCAAATTCACCAACCTTTACGTTGTCTGCAAACGTACTGATCAATCCAGTTACATTTTCCTCCAAATCATTTCTATATATTATAAACAGCAAAGGTCCCAGCGATGATCCGTGAGGATCACCTCTTGTCACAGCCCTCCATTCAGAAACACACGCTTCCATTGTTATCCTCTGTCTTCTTTGACCAAGCCAGTTTTGTATCCACCTTGCTAGCTCACTCCTGTCCCATGCAACTTCACCTTCTCCATGAGGGACCTTGTCAAAGGCCTTACTGAAGTCCATGTAGACAACATCCACTGCCCTACCCTCATCAATCATCTTTGTTACCTCCTCGAAAAATTCAATCAGATTCATGAGACACAACCTCCCCTTCGCAAAAGCATGTTACCTGTCAATAATACTTCCACTTATTTCCAAGTGGGAATAAATCCAGTTTGGAGACAGATGGCCCAGTTCCACTATTGGGTTTCTCAGTCTGAACATGGTGGGATGGGTTTGGAGGCGGGATGGGTTTGGAGGCAGGATGTCCCACTTGCCCACCCTGGGATTCTCAGTGTAAACAGAGCAGGATTGTTTGAAGGCAGGATATCCCAGCTCCTCACCCTGGCATCCTCATTGTGAACAGAGGAGGATGTGTTTTGGGGAAAGATAGCGCAAATCCCCACCATGGGATTCTCAGTGTGAACAGGGTGGGATGTGTTTGGGGCAGGATGTCCCAGTTCACCACCCTGGGATTCTCAGTGTGAACAGGGTGGGATGTGTTTGGGGCAGGATGTCCCAGTTCCCCACCCTGGGATTCTCAGTGTGAACAGAGCAGGATGTGTTTTGGGGAAATTTGACGCAGATCCCCACCATGGGATTCTCAGTGTGAACAGGGTGGGATGTGTTTGGGGCAGGATGTCCCAGTTCCCCACCTTGGGATTCTCAGTGTGATAAGAAGTTTCACAACATCAGTTAAAGTCCAACCAGTTTATCTGATAATAATCCCTCAAGTTTTCAGAAATACTGTTCCTTCGTCAAGTGTCTGGAAGGTTGTGTGAGAACCACACTGTGTTTACCCCTTTCCAATACTGGCATCTCTACATTATTCTCAGTGTGAACAGCGTGGGACATTTTTTGAGGAAGGATGTCCCAATTCTTCATCCTGAGATTTGCAGTTTGAACAGAGTAGGACGTATTTGGGGGCAGGATGTCCCAGCTCCCCACCCTGTGGTTCTTAGTGTGAACAGGATGGGATGTGATTTGAGGGCCAGGATATCCAAGCTCCCCACTCTGGGAATCTTAGTGTAAATAGGCTGGAATTTGTTTTGGGGATAGAATGTCCCAGTTCCCCAGCCTGGGATTCTCAGTGTGAACAGGGTGGGGTGTGTTTTGGGGCAGGATGTCCCAGTTCCCCACCTTTAAAGGGACAGGTAGAGGAACAGCTGGGCAGAACAGCACTGCTTACCAATAGCACTGTGGCCATCAGTAATGGTAACCATCCTCCCTGCTCAGTTTATATTTCTGAACAAAGTTTTAAAAATTGTTGAGACTGGAATCTTGAACCTATTAGTTAATAAATGTTAACCAGAATCATCCATCTCTTTGTTGTTCTGCAAGTTATAAGCCCCCTATTTAGTCGATATTTACAAAGAACAACACAGCACAGGAAACCCTTTTGACTGATGAGCTTCACTATCTGATACATAGAACATAGTATAGAACATAGAACATTACAGCGCAGAGCAGGCCCTTTGGCCCTCGATGTTGCGCCGACCAATTAAGAAAAAGCAATGCCCCTCCAAACTAAACCATTCCCTTCTCTTCCATATACTTATCAACTAACCTCTTAAATGCCACCAAACTTGGTGCATCTACAACTGCTGCAGGCAGGGCATTCCACTCCCGAACCACCCTTTGGGTAAAGAACCTACCTCTGATATCTGTCCTATAACTATCACCCCTTAATTTAAAGCTGTGTCCCCTCGTGCTAGCTTTCTCCATCCTAGGAAAAAGGCTATCACTGTCCACCCTATCTAAACCTCTAATCATCTTATATGTTTCGATTAGGTCCCCTCTTAGCCGCCTCCTTTCTAACGAAAACAACCTCAAATCCCTCAGCCTCTCTTCATAAGACCTGCCCTCCATACCAGGCAACATCCTGGTAAACCTCCTCTGTACCCTCTCCAATGCCTCCACATCTTTCTTATAATGTGGGGACCAGAACTGCACACAATACTCCAAGTGCGGCCGCACTAGAGTTTTGTACAGTTGCAACATGACGTTGCGGCTCCGAAATTCAATCCCCCTACCAATAAAAGCTAAGACTCCATATGCCTTCTTAACAACCTTATCGACTTGACTGCCTACTTTCAGGGATCTATGCACATATACACCAAGATCCCTCTGTTCATCAACACTATTAAGAATCCTACCATTAGCCCTATACTCTACACATTTATTATTCCTGCCATAGTGCATTACCTCACACTTTTCCACATTAAACTCCATTTGCCACCTCTCGGCCCAGCTCTGCAACTTGTCCAAGTCTCTCTGCAAACTATAACACCCCTCTTCACTATCTACCACTCCACCGACTTTAGTGTCATCTGCAAATTTACTAATCCATCCTTCAATACCCTCATCCAGATCATTTATAAAAATTACAAACAGCAGGGGCCCCAAAACAGACCCCTGAGGTACACCACTTGTCACCGAACTCCAAGATGAATATCTCCCATCAACCACCACCCTCTGTCTTCTATCTGCTAGCCAATTCCTAACCCAATTAGCTAAATCACCCTCTATCCCATACATCTGCATTTTCTGCAGAAGACCTCCATGGGCCACCTTATCAAACGTCCATATATACCTTACTAAAGTCCATATATACCACATCAACCGCCTTACCCCCATCCACCTCTTTGGTCACTTTTTCAAAAAACTCAATGAGGTTAGTAAGGCACGACCTACCCTTCACAAAACCATGCTGACTATCCCCAATCAATTCATTTCTCTCTAAATAACTATAAATCCTATCCCTAATAATTCTCTCCAATACTTCGCCCACTGACCATCCAGCTCCAGCACCGGACATAGGGGGAACTGACCATCCAGCTCCAGCCCCGGACACAGGGGGAACTGACCATCCAGCTCCAGCCCCGGGCACAGGGGGAACTGATCATCCAGCTCCAACCCTGGACACAGCGGAACTGACCATCCAGCCCCGGACATGGGGGGAACTGACCACCCAGCTCCAGCCCCGGACAAAGGGGAACTGACCACCCAGCTCCAGCCCCGGATACAGGGGGAACTGACCATCCAGCCCCGGCCACAGGGGGAACTGACCATCCAGCTCCAGCCCCGGATACAGGGGGAACTGACTATCCAGCTCCAGCCCCGGACACAGGGGGAACTGATCATCTAGCTGCAGCCCCGGACACAGGGGAACTGATCATCCAGCTCCAGTCCCAGACAAGGGGGAACTGATCATTCAAATCCAGCCCCGGACACAGGGGGAACTGACCATCCAGCTCCAGCCCCGGACACAGGGGGAACTATCTCCAGCCCCGGACACAGGGGGAACTGACCATCCAGCTCCAGCCCCGGATACAGGGGGAACTGACCATCCAGCTCCAGCCCCGGACACAGGGGGAACTGACCATCCAGCCCTGGACACAGGGTGAGCTGACCATCCAGCTTCAGCCCTGGACACAGGGTTGAACTGACCATCCAGCTCCAGCCCCAGACACAGGGTGAACTGACCATCCAGCTCCAGCCCCGGCCCCGGGGGAACTGACCATCCAGCCCCAGACACAGGGGAACTGACCATCCAGCTCCAGCTCCGGACACAGGGGAACTGACCATCCAGCTCCGGCTCTGATTCCCAAACACTAAATGCTGCCAATAATCAGCGATGATGTCGAGATGCCGGCGTTGGACTGGGATAGTAAGAACTCAGTAAGAATTTAGCAACACCAATTTTAAATCCAACCGATTTATTTGATAGTAAAATTGCGAGCTTTCGACACTTTGTGTCTTTGTCAGGCAAATGCAGTGTTCTGGTCTGCAATAGCACACATCAACACAGACAGTCACAGATTGCTGATTAGAATGCGAATCCTTACATCTAACCTGCTATTCAAGTGTTAAAGTGGCTAACAATGTGTGTGAAGGGAATCCTGAGCATTGGTTAGAGAATTGTGTATTTTCTCCAGACAGCACAGTAAGTGAGGTTTTTTGCGAACCCAGGCAAGTTACGGGGGTTACAGATAGTGTGTCATGAAGCCAAGATCCCTATTAAGACCGTCCTCATGTGTGCGGAACTTGGCTATCAGTCTCTGCTCAGCGACTCTGCGCTGTCGTGTGTCACGAAGGCCCCCTTGAAGAACATTTACCCGCAGGTCGGAGGCCGAATGCCCATGACTGCTGAAGTGTTCGCCCACAGGAAGGGAACTGTTTTGCCTGGTGATTGTTGAGCGATGCTCATTCATCCGCTGTCATAGTGTCTGCATGGTCTCCCAATGAACCATGCTTCGGGACATCCTTTCTGACAACGTATTAGATCGACAACGTTGGCCGAGTTGCAAGAGTGTGTACCGTGTACCTGGTGAATAGTATCCTCACGTTTGGTGATGTTGTCCATGTCTATGATCTGGCATGTCTTGCAGAGGTTGCTGTGGCAGGGTTGTGTGGTATTGTGGTCACTGTTCTCCTGAATGTTGGGTAGTTTGCTGTGAACAATGATCTGTTGTTGAGGTTGTGCGGTTGTCTGAAAGCAAGAAGTGAGGGGGTGAACATAGAACATAGAACAATACAGCACAAACAGGCCCTTCGGCCCACGAGTTGCGCCGATCACATCTACCAATCCACAGACCTATCTATAACCCCCTATCCTATTCATTTCCATATACTCATCCAGAAGTCTCTTAAAAGACCCCAGTGAGTTTGCCTCAACAACCTCCGACGGCAGTCGGTTCCATTCACTCACCACCCTCTGAGTGAAAAACCTACCCCTGACATCTCCTTTGTATTTGCTTCCCTGCACCTTAAATCTGTGTCCTCTCGTAGTGACCATTTCAGCTCGGGGAAATAGTCTCTGAGAGTCCACCCTATCTATTCCTCTCAACATTTTATAAACCTCTATCAGGTCGCCTCTCAACCTACGTTTCTCCAGTGAGAAGAGTCCCAGCTCCCTCAACCTATCTTCATAAGGCCTGCCTCCCAATCCAGGCAGTATCCTTGTAAATCTCCTCTGAACCCTCTCAATAGCCTCTACATCCTTCCTATAATGAGGTGACCAGAACTGCGCACAATAGTCCAACTGGGGTCTGCCAAGAGTCCTATAAAGCTCCATCATTACCTCCTGACTCCTCAACTCTATTCCTCGATTAATGAAGGCCAGTACACCGTACGCCTTCTTGACCACTTCCTCCACCTGCGAGGCCGATTTAAGATTCCTATGGACCCAGACCCCGAGATCCTTCTGCTCTACAACACAGCTAAGACTCCTACCCCTTATATTGTATTCCTGGGTGGGGCTGGCCCTAGCGAGATGTTCATCGTCATCAATGATATGTTGAAGAGTCTGGAGAAGATGTCGTAGCTTCTCCGCTCTGGGGAAGTACTGGACAACAAAGGGTACTCTGTCCACCATGTCCCATGTTCGTCATCTGAGGAGGTCAGTGCGGTTTATCGCTGTGGCACGTCGGAACTGTCGATCGATGAGTCGAGTGCCATATCCTGTTCTCACGAGGGCATCCTTCAGCGTCTGGAGGTGTCTGTCACCATCCTCCTCATCTGAGCAAATTCTGTGTATACAGAGGGCTTGTCCATAGGGAATGGCTTCTTTAACGTGTCTAGGGTGGAAGCTGGAGAAGTGGAGCATTGTGAGGTTGTCTGTCGGTTTGCGGTACAGTGAGATGCTGAGGTGACCGTCCTTGATGGAGATGCGTGTGTCCAAGAATGCAACTGATTCTGGAGAATAGTCCATGGTGAGTCTGATGGTGGGATGGAACTTGTTGATATCATCATACAGTTGTTTCAATGATTGTTCACCATGAGTCCAAAGGAAAAAGATGTCATCAATGTATCGATTATATAATTATATATTATTATATTAATAATAGTTATTATTAATAATATTATTAAATTATTTAAGGTTATTAATAATAATATTATTAAATTATTGAGGGTATTGAAGGATGGATTAGTAAATTTGCAGATGACACTAAAGTCGGTGGAGTGGTAGATAGTGAAGAGGGGTGTTATAGTTTGCAGAGGGACTTGGACAAGTTGCAGAGCTGGGCCGAGAGGTGGCAAATGGAGTTTAATGTGGAAAAGTGTGAGGTAATGCACTATGGCAGAAATAATAAATGTGTAGAGTATAGGGCAAATGGTAGGATTCTTAGTAGTCTAGATGAACAGAGGGATCTTGGTGTGTATGTGCATAGATCCCTGAAAGTAGGCAGTCAGGTCGAGAAGGTTGTTAGGAAGGCATATGGAGTCTTGGCTTTTATTGGTAGAGGGATTGAATTTCGGAGCCGCAACGTCATGTTGCAACTGTACAAGACTCTAGTGCGGCCGCACTTGGAGTATTGTGTGCAGTTCTGGTCCCCACATTATAAGAAAGATGTGGAGGCATTGGAGAGGGTACAGAGGAGGTTTACCAGGATGTTGCCTGGTATGGAGGGCAGGTCTTATGAAGAGAGGCTGAGGGATTTGAGGTTGTTTTCGTTAGAAAGGAGGCGGCTAAGAGGGGACCTAATCGAAACATATAAGATGATTAGAGGTTTAGATAGGGTGGACAGTGATAGCCTTTTTCCTAGGATGGAAAAAGCTAGCACGAGGGGACACAGCTTTAAATTAAGGGGTGATAGTTATAGGACGGATATCAGAGGTAGGTTCTTTACCCAAAGGGTGGTTCGGGAGTGGAATGCCCTGCCTGCAGCAGTTGTAGATGCGCCAAGTTTGGTGGCGTTTAAGAGGTTAGTTGATAAGTATATGGAAGAGAAGGAATGGTTTAGTTTGGAGGGGCATTGCTTTTTATATTGGTCGGCGCAACATCGAAGGCCGAAGGGCCTGTTCTGTGCTGTAATGTTCTATGTTCTATGTTCTATAACCTTGGTTGAAGATCCCGTGTGGTGAAGAAGTCTTGTTCGAACCTGTGCATGAAGATGTTGGCATACTGAGGTGCGAATTTGGTCCCCATGGCTGTTCCGTCTGTCTGGATGTAAAGCTGATCGTTGAAGGTGAAGACATTGTGGTCCAAGATAAAGCGGATGAGTTGTAAAATTGCATCCGGAAACTGGCAGTTGTTGGCATTGAGTACTGAGGCAGTTGCAGCAATACCATCGTCGTGGGGGATGTTGGTGTAGAGCACCGAGACATCCATTGTGACAAAGAGTGTCCCTGGTTCAACTGCTCCATGTGTGCTGAGTACCACAATACCACACAACCCTGCCACAACAACCTCTGCAAGACATGCCAGATCATAGACATGGACGACATCATCAAACGTGAGGATACCATTCACCAGGTACACGGTACATACTATTGAGACTCGGCCAACGTTGTCTACCTAATACGTTGCAAGAAAGGATGTCCCGAAGCATGGTACATTGAGGAGACCATGCAGACACTACGACAGCGGATGAATGAGCATCGCTCAACAATCACCAGGCAAAACAGTTCCTTTCCTGTGGGCGAACACTTCAGCAGTCATGGGCATTGGCCTCCGACCTGCGGGTAAATGTTCTTCAAGGGGGCTTTCGTGATACACGACAGCGCAGAGTCGCTGAGCAGAGACTGATAGCCAAGCTCCGCACACATGAGGACGGTCTTAAGATCTTGGCTTCATGACACACTATCTGTAACCCCCGTAACTTGCCTGGGTTAGCAAAAAACCTCACTTACTGTGCTGTCTGGAGAAAATACACAATTCTCTAAGCAATGCTCAGGATTCCCTTCACACACATTGTTAGCCACTTTAACACTTGAATAGCAGGTTAGATGTAAGGATTCGCATTCTAATAAGCAATCTGTGACTGTCTGTGTTGATATGTGTGCTATTGCAGACCAGAACACTGCATTTGCCTGACAAAGACACAGAGTGTCGAAAGCTCGCAATTTTACTATCAAATAAATCGTTGGATTTAAAATTAGTGTTGCTAAATTCTTACTGAGTAAGTTTTTCACTCAGAGGGTGGTGAGTGAATGGAATCGGCTGCCATGGGAGGTGGTTGAGGCAAACTTGCTGGGGTCTTTTAAAAGAAACGAATGGGATCGGGGGTTATAGATAGGTCTGTGGATTGGTAGATGTGATCGGCGCAACTCATGGGCCAAAGGGCCTGTTTGTGCTGTATTGTTCTATGTTCTATTTCAATGTGATAGGCTGCACAGCCTTTCTATTTTCCTCACAAACCTTCTGTTGATGTTTTGTTTGCTCTTCAGCCCCACGCTCCTGATCTACGGGCACCAGGTGTGGAGGGCGGGATGGGGAAAGAGGAGAATCTCTTTGTGAACCTGCTCCTGGGACTGGCAAAGCATTGCACGGATAGGGTCCAGGAGATGGGTGACCGAGGGGTTGTCTGACCCACCTGTCTGTCCATATACCCTGGCTATATTCACTGCCAGGCGTGACTGGAGAGGGTACAGGCAGTGTCTGAGGGCACTGTCAACACCCCCTCCATGCTTGCTGAACACTGCAGAGGAGGTGCGTTATCAACCCCTTTAATCACATGTTGATTTGATGATTTGAGTTTTCTTTCCACTTTGTCTTTTGTTTCGGGCGGTTCCCTCCTTTTTGGGACCTGCCCCTTTTAATTTATCCCTGAGTTAGTTTGAGTTAGTTTATTTGTTTTGTCAAAAAAGATTGATATCGTTTAAAGATGTGTGGGTTAGTTTGATTGGCCGTGCTAAAATTGCCCCTTAGTGTCCTGGGATGTGTAATTTCGAGGGATTAGGGGGTAAAATGTAAAGAGATATGGGGGGGAAGGGGTGAGGGCTGGGTGGGATTGTGGTCAGCGCAGACGTGATGGGCCGAAGGGCCTGTTTCTGCACTGTAGGGTTCTACGTTCTATGTTCTGTTGAACCCGTTCTGCATTCTCTCCAAAGTGAATTTACCCAAACTGAACACAATGTTCCAGATGTGGTCTAAGCTGCTTTCTTGTACAGCTGTTTCAGAGTTTCTGCCCCTCTGTCTCTTCCAGTTCCTTGAGATGAAGAATAAAGTTCTATCAGCCTTTTGAAGTTTGCTTTTGTCGCTGTCATATAAACAAACAGACAATTGAACAGGAGTAGGCCATTCAGCCCCTCGAGCCTGCTCCATCATTTAATAAGAGCACGGTTGACCTCTTAGTCACTCAAATTTGCATTCTGTTGACCCCGATAATCTTAAGAATTTACCAAGAATCTATCCACCACTGTCTTAATAATATTCGACAACTCTGTTTCCACCATCTTTTTAGGAAGTGTTCAAAAGACATTTCAATTGTTTACTTTTCTAGTAATTTCCTTCCAGTTGCAGTGTTGACTGCACTGTTATGTTTATTTCATTTATTTGTGGGACAGGGGTGTCACTGGCTGACCAGCCTTTATTGCCCATCTTTAGTTGCCTGAGAGTCAACCACATTGCTGTGGCTCTGGAAATCACACGTAGGCCAGTTTGGGTAAGGACTGCATATTTCATTCCCTAATGGACTTTAATAAATCAGTTGTTTTTTTCTGACTGTGGTTTCATGATTATTAGTAAATTCTTAATTCCACATGTAATATTGAGTTGAAATTCCACCATCTGCCAGGATGGGATTCGAACCTGAGTCGCCCAGAACATTAGCTGAGTTTCTGGATTAATAGTCTGGTGATAATAGCACTAGGCCATCACCTCTGCTTGGAGGTCGATTGGAAGAGGCTGACCAGCACCAGCACCAGCCACAGGGAATCTACAAACCCAACTGACCAGTTTGCAGGCAGGAATGGGGAAGGAAAATGTGAAATGGATTTGCTCAGTGTGAAGTCAAGTTTAATCCCCAAATCTCAGAGCTGGAAACACCAGTACTTCCCCCCTTCCACGGGAAACATCAAATCTCCTCTTGGAAGATATTCTTTGGTGGGATATGGTTGTTGCTTGCAAGGCCAGTATTTGTTAGCCACAGCTCCCTGGTTAGGAGTCAGCCACAGTGCTGTGCACTAGAGTCACTGTCAGACAGACTGGGTACAAGTAGCTGTCAGGAAGATTCTAATCACAGAAAATGATTCATCCTCAAGTTCACAGATTAGTCTTGCAAACAAAAATAGTTTTACTAAGGATCAATGCAGATCTATTTAGAAATGTTTTTTTCCCATCTGCTTTGTGGAGAGATGGAGTGGCTGTTGGAAGAAGCCAGTGGTCTTTCACAGTCCACAGCTGGAAGTGAATACATCTTATCCTAGACTTACTCTTTGTTGATGGAAGTTATTCATTGTGGAGTTCGGTTACAAGTGGTGTACCTCAGGGATCTGTTTTGGGGCCCCTGCTGTTTGTAATTTTTATAAATGATCTGGATGAGGGTATTGAAGGATGGATTAGTAAATTTGCAGATGACACTAAAGTCGGTGGAGTGGTAGATAGTGAAGAGGGGTGTTATAGTTTGCAGAGAGACTTGGACAAGTTGCAGAGCTGGGCCGAGAGGTGGCAAATGGAGTTTAATGTGGAAAAGTGTGAGGTAATTCACTTTGGCAGGAATAACAAATGTGTAGAGTATAGGGCTAATGGTAGGACTCTTAATAGTGTTGATGAACAGAGGGATCTTGGTGTATATGTGCATAGATCCCTGAAAGTTGGCAATCAAGTCGATAAGGTTGTTAAGAAGGCATACGGAGTCTTAGCTTTTATTGGTAGGGGGATTGAATTTCGGAGCCGCAACGTCATGTTGCAACTGTACAAAACTCTAGTGCGGCCGCACTTGGAGTATTGTGTGCAGTTCTGGTCCCCGCATTATAAGAAAGATGTGGAGGCATTGGAGAGGGTACAGAGGAGGTTTACCAGGATGTTGCCTGGTATGGAGGGCAGGTCTTATGAAGAGAGGCTGAGGGATTTGAGGTTGTTTTCGTTAGAAAGAAGGCAGCTGAGAGGAGACCTTATTGAAACATATAAGATGATTAGAGGTTTAGATAGGGTGGACAGTGATAGCCTTTTTCCTAGGATGGAGAAAGCTAGCACGAGGGGACATAGCTTTAAATTAAGGGGTGATAGTTATAGGACGGATGTCAGAGGTAGGTTCTTTACCCAGAGGGTGGTTAGGGTGTGGAATGCCCTGCCTGCGGCAGTTGTAGATGCGCCAAGTTTGGTGACGTTTAAGAGGTTAGTAGAAAAGTTTATGGACGAAAAGGGAATGGTTTAGTTTGGAGGGTCATGGCTTTTTCCTAGTTGGTCGGCGCAACATCGAAGGCTGAAGGGCCTGTTCTACGCTGTAATGTTCTATGGTCTATGTACTCTGCACACTGGAGCATTCTGTAAATGTTCCTCCAGACCAGCTATAAAGTAATGAAGGATTCATTTATCCCAACAGGTCAGCACTGAGACACCCACCTTGTGTAACCCAGGCTCCATTGCAAAGATGTTTCTATCTATTCAATCTGCCAAGTGCTGAAAGAGGCTGTTCAGCCCATTGTGTTTGCACCAACGTTAACAGCATCTCAAGGCCTCTCCTCCCCATAACCCTACACTTACTGTGACCAATCCTGTACCCTTGCTGGGTAAGCCTGATTTTTGCCTTTCTAGTCAGATTGTCAAAGGAAGCCTGGTTAAAGTCTTGTATTCATCATCTGCTGTTACCTAGAACACAGATAACTAACCACACACTCCCTTCCTGATTATGGAAGCAATAAAAGGATATCTTCCCTGTTATTCTCCAAGGGCCAGGGAAGGAGTGAACAGATCACAGTTACAGAAATCATTTGCACTGAACAAGACATGGCAAGTGAATCAGGAAAGAAATCATTGAACCCAGCTACTGAATTACACTAAGACAAATCAGCCCAATAGATATTTTTATTTTGAAATACAGCAACAGCTCAGAAGAGGAAAGAGAGCATAAAAACCCAGTCAGAATTGGATCAAACTACATTAACACCCAGTCAGTTGAGGGTGAGCTTGTCAAACAGGGACTCTCCCATGCCAGTGTCAGGGGCTCCCAGTCTCTTCAGGTTGGTGATGTGATCTCCAAGCTTCTTGGTCATCTTCACTTGTTCATCCAAGTAGTGAGTCTCCAGGAAGTCACACAGCTGGAAACAGGAAAGACAGCAGAGAAATTAGGGAATTCTATCCAGATGAAGTCTCCCTCCCCTACCAAAAGGAGGTCATCATCTGCTCATCTTGGGGTGAGAAGGGACAATTTAGCATGGCCAGCCCACCAGATCTGCACATCTTTGGACTGTGGGAGGAAACCCATGAGGCAGCAGTGCTAACCTTCACCACATTACATGGACACTGTGCCCATGTAACCCAAAGTGGTGAGTCACAATTCCAATGACCTGGGATTGAGTGGATCAGGAAACATTGCTGTCTCAGAATGGATCTGTTCAGTGATCAAGTTCAATGTGGGCGACCTTTCCAGAAGAAGCCCACAAGTGGGCAACAACTAGAGAATTCCAATTCCAGTATCAACACCACTGAAAAAGCCATTACACAACTTACATGAGGGTCAGTGTTTCCAGAGAAGAGTTTGTGCAGATCCAGCAGACTCTGGTTCACATTCTTCTCCAGCTGCAGAGCTCTCTGCATTGCCTCCAGACCATTGTCCCACTCATCCTGCTCTGGCTTCTGGAAGAGAGGGGAAAGACAACTTCATTATTCTATTGGTGAGGGGGAGGTGACAGTTTAGTAGCAATTAGTTCATGGAGCAGCATGCTGAGTATTAGAATCACTGGGATAACATTGGAGGATCACTGGACAAAGATCAGCTCATTAACTCTGCTATTTAGTTACAACTTCCCCAATTAGCCACAATGGCTTAAAACAGGCATTTACTCCATATTTAAATCTTTGCCCAACATTAGAACATAGAACAGGCCCTTCGATGTTGCGCCGACCAATTATGAAAAAAGCAATGACCCTCCAAACTAAACCATTCCCTTCTCTTCCATAAACTTATCAACTAACCTCTTAAACGCATCTACTTGGCGCATCTACAACTGTCGCAGGCAGAGCATTCCACTCCCTAACCACCCTCTGGGTAAAGAACCTACCTCTGATATCCGTCCTATTACTATCACCCTTAATTTAAAGCTATGTCCCCTCGTGCTAGCTTTCTCCATCCTAGGAAAAAGGCTATCACTGTCCACCCTATCTAAACCTCTAATCATCTTATATGTTTCAATAAGGTCTCCTCTTAGCCGCCTTCTTTCTAACGAAAACAACCTCAAATCCCTCAGCCTCTCTTCATAAGACCTGCCCTCCATACCAGGCAACATCCTGGTAAACCTCCTCTGTACCCTCTCCAATGCCTCCACATCTTTCTTATAATGTGGGGACCAGAACTGCACACAATACTCCAAGTGCGGCCGCACTAGAGTTTTGTACAGTTGCAACATGACGTTGCGGCTCCGAAATTCAATCCCCCTACCAATAAAAGCTAAGACTCCGTATGCCTTCTTAACAACCTTATCGACTTGCCTGCCTACTTTCAGGGATCTATGCACATATACACCAAGATCCCTCTGCTCATCAACACTATTAAGAATCCTACCATTAGCCCTATACTCTACACATTTTGAATGCAAGTCATTCACCGCCAGTTGCTTGTGCTAGCACCAGAGTCTGGGTAATAGACCAGAAAATAATTCCTCTTCATTTATTTTTGCCTAGCTGATCTAAATATACCACTTATCTTGTCCTCTTTAGAGGACACCAAAGAAACAAGCTCAAATTAAATTAGGACAAAGTAAAAAAGTACAAAGGAATCTTAAGGTATCAAATTAAAATGTCACTGTCAGGTCTATAATGCACCTTGTGTAGGAAAGATCAGTGCCCAACAGGCATGAAAGGCATTGACTGTGCCCACAGATACCACATGCTCCCTCTCCAGGGACAACTGGCTGTGAATGTAGCACCAGTAGAGGAACCATCACCACTTTACAAGTATTTATGATCTAATATTGATGCAGAGAGAAGGACCTGGTTCAGAAATCTAAATCGCATCTTAGAAAATCCTCCCATGAGAAAGATCCAACCTTGACATCCTCCAGGATGACTCTGCCTCCGCATTTATTCTGGAATTCCATCAGTTTCTCAGCAAGTTCCCATTCCTCACGTGACTGCTCCTTGAAGAACTCAGTAAAGTGACTCAGGGCAACATCATCCCGGTCAAAGTAAGCAGACCGCAGGGAGAGAGACAAAAGGAAGAGACAGGTTTGACCTGGTTGACAGACAAAATGCAAACACATATTGGGAGATTTGAAGAAATTAATACTTCAAGCTACTAGGATGTTGAGTGGGGATTGTGATAGGGTCAGGATATGATGATCAAACCTGAATGGCAGAACAGGCTCAAAGACCTGCTTCTAGTTCCTGTCACTCCCATGATAATAATGGTCTCAATTAAGGAAGAAAATCCTCATTAAATTCTGAAGTGTTTCCACTACCTGAAACATTGGTCAGGATTTACTGAAGGAAGGATAAATTGAGTTGAGCTAGTTAGTTACTATTTCACCAGACAACCAATTAAATTTAATTGGGAAGGGGTTGAGTCGGCCTATGTATCTGAAATTTAGACAAAAACAAAAGTACAAAAGGAATCTTAAGACACAAATTAAAACGTCATTGTCAGGGTCTATAATGCACCTTGGGTAGGGACGATGGGATCAGTGCCCAGCAGGCATTCTGTGTGTGTGTGTCTGTCTTTGTGCATCTGTCTGGGTGTGTGAGTGTGTGTGTATCTGTGAATAAAGTTTTATTCAAATCACCACCTGTGATATTATAGCCCATGAATATCTTGGTATCACCAGCAGATGGAGGCAGTGAGTCTCTGGGTGCATTGACACGGCATCACCAGCAGATGGAGGCAGGGTGGTCTCTGAGTGCAGTGTGTATTATTGCAATATTTAAACTTTCTGCTGCAGTGTGTATTATTGCAATATTTAAACTTTCTGCTGCAGTGTGTATTATTGCAATATTTAAACTTTCTGCTGCAGTGTGTATTATTGCAATATTTAAACGTTCTGCTGCAGTGTGTATTATTGCAATATTTAAACTTTCTGCTGCAGTGTGTATTATTGCAATATTTAAACGTTCTGCTGCAGTGTGTATTATTGCAATATTTAAACTTTCTGCTGCAGTGTGTATTATTGCAATATTTAAACGTTCTGTTTCAGTGTGTTTATTGAATATTTAAACTCTGTTGCAGGTGTATATGTAATATTTAAACTTTCTGTTGCAGTGTGTATTATTGCAATATTTAACTTCTGCGCAGGTGTTTATGCAATATTTAAACTTCTGTGCAGGGTATTATGTAATATTTAAACTTTCTGTGCAGTGTGTATTATTGCAATATTTAAACTTTCTGCTGCAGTGTGTATTATTGCAATATTTAAACTTTCTGCTGCAGTGTGTATTATTGCAATATTTAAACGTTCTGCTGCAGTGTGTATTATTGCAATATTTAAACTTTCTGCTGCAGTGTGTATTATTGCAATATTTAAACTTTCTGCTGCAGTGTGTATGATTGCAATATTTAAACTTTCTGCTGCAGTGTGTATTATTGCAATGTTTAAACGTTCTGCTGCAGTGTGTATTATTGCAATATATAAACGTTCTGCTGCAGTGTGTATTATTGCAATATTTAAACGTTCTGCTGCAGTGTGTATTATTGCAATATTTAAACTTTCTGTTGCAGTGTGTATTATTGCAATATTTAAACTTTCTGCTGCAGTGTGTATTATTGCAATATTTAAACTTTCTGCTGCAGTGTGTATTATTGCAATATTTAAACTTTCTGTTGCAGTGTGTATTATTGCAATATTTAAACTTTCTGCTGCAGTGTGTATTATTGCAATATTTAAACGTTCTGCTGCAGTGTGTATTATTGCAATATTTAAACTTTCTGCTGCAGTGTGTATTATTGCAATATTTAAACTTTCTGTTGCAGTGTGTCTGCACATTCTCCCAGTGTCTGTGTGGGTTTCCTGTGGGTGTCCTCCCACAGTTTGAAAGACGTGCTGGTTAGGGTGCACTGGCCGTGCTAAATTCTCCCTTAGTGTAACCGGAATAAGTGCCGGAGTGTGGCAACTCGGGGATTTTCACAGTAACTTCATTGCAACCTTATTTATATCCTTCCTGTAACTAGGTGACCAAAACTGTACACAATACTCTAAAATTCGGCCTCACCAATGCCTTATATAACCTTACCGTAACACTCCAACTTTTATACTCGATACTCCGATTTATAAAGGCCAATGTCCCAAAAGCATTCTTTACAACCCTATCCACATATCTATAAGACTCAATATGTGAGTCTTCACATTCTCCCTGTGTCTGTGTGGGTTTCCTCTGGGTGCTCCAGTTTCCTCCCATACTCCAAAGACATGTGAATTGATTGGCTATGCTAAGTTGCCCCTTAATGTCAGGGTTTAGCAGGGTAAATACATGGGGCAATGGGGATAGGTGGGATTGTTGTTGGTGTGGGCTTTGAGGGCCAAATGGCCTCCTTCGGCACTGTAGAGATTCTTTGATTGACTGAGGCTAAGGGGGATGTTACTGAGATTGAAATAGTTGATTTTGGTGATGATGTGGGTGTGTGGTGTAAAAATCTGAATTTCTATCCTGTACTGACAGTAATGACTTTTTCAAACCCGTTTACAGGAGGTGAGAATTTACAGAATGAAAATCAGAAGAAATGTCACCTTAACGTCTGACAGAGTCACTCAGTATCATCAATCGTTGACTGTAGAAGAAGAAATATTTCTCTGCTCTGTTCATTCATTCTGTCTCTGGAGTTGATGATAAAAAAGGCAGCTGTCATTACAGGGAGCGGCCGCTGGATGGTGCAGTGAGTCCATCACTGAAGGCTCTTTGAGTTCAGACAGTCTGGGGGTAAAATCCCCTGTCTGGGGAAAGGAGGAGACTGGGTCAAAGGGGAAATACAGCAATGGGCTTTACAGAAAGGAGCTCAGCAGAGTCACAACTAGTTTCCTTTCATTCAAGATTTATTTTAAACATTCAGAGAATATTGAGCAGAAACTGTTTTTTTGAAAGTGACAAGACTGAATTTAGTTTCACATTGAGGATAAAACATACCTGCTGTGAACTATCCAATATACACAGCACTGTAACAAAGACAAGATAGATTCAACAGGAGAGAAGCAGATCGGAAAATGAACAATTGTGAATAAAGAACGCGAAAACTCATTGATGTATACATGAAATTTAAACTGCACCAACTGTTAATTAGAGTTTACATTCCAGCAACAAAAACTCCACATTGAAAACTGAAATACAGACCACGTTTGTCTCCCTTACAGCTGTGGAAATGATAAACTAAGAACATTTTGCTGATAGTTCACCGAGAGCAGATATTGGATTTGTGTTAGACAAATCTATTAATAACCAGCTGGAGGAAATCCCCGAAATTCAACCCATCATTTGATCTGTAAAAGAGAGATCCAATAATGAAGCAGATATTTCTGATGCGGGACATTACAGTTTTTAATCAGTGGAAGATTGAGAGATTTTCCCAATCTATTCTGCCAGTTTGAAATGTGAGTGAACTGAACCATCTCACCTTCACCAGAGTGACTGCAGTGCTGGAGAAAATGCTCAGGAAGAACAGGACCATGAATGGGGTTGTCCAGATGTTGTTGCGTCCTCATTGTCGTCAATCCAGATGTGGACTGTAAAATCTCTGGTTGTCAGAGCCGAGGGAAATATAATTAGATTGCATCATTTCTCCAGCATATCGAAATGTTGCTTTGTATATTCTCATTTCTCCTTCCTAGGCTGTTAATTCATTCTCGAATTGAATTTTCATATATATCTACCATTGAGTTCCTGACACTCAGTAACAGATCTGTGGGACTGTTTTCATCCGTGTTCTTTCCTACATTCCTCATCCAGTCGATATTGAAAAATATGAACAAATTTTCTTCAGCAACAGTTCATTTTCTGACAATTTTATTATTGAAGATACTATGATTTGAGGGGGATTTGCTGATCTGTTTCTTTGTAAACTATGAATGCTGTTATTTAAGAACTCGAATGCGAGTTCCCATCTTGTTTGTTTATTTGTGTTGGAAACACGTGTCACATTATTCACTTCTATCAGTTTCTCATTAAGAATATTGCTCAGTGTATTTGTTGAGTTATTTTGTTATTGAACTAATTGTTAGAGAATATGGCTTTTAAACAAATAGCTTGAATTGTAGTTCTGTCAATAGCCTGATCCTTGTGCTTGTTTTGAGTTTGTTTCTGTGCACATCTCCGCTTTGTATCTTTATTTGTTTATGCGTTCATGTGCATTTTCTTTAAATGTGCAACCGTGAGCCTGTGTGTTTTAATACAGCTCCCAGAGAGTTTAAAATCCTGCATCTGTCTCTCTCTCTGCAGAGCTGCTGGTTAAAGACACATTTACAGCCCTTATCAGACAGAAACTTCACTCTCATTCTTTCCCTCCACTCCCCCTTCTAATGTTTAAAAAACAAATCTAAAGGCTTGTTTTTGCAGCTCTGGTGTCTGGTGAGTCATTAAGCACAGGGCACACACATTCAGATACCCGGACAGACAATAACAGACAGATTCCATTGTAAATCAGAAATGTCATTTCTAAATGAGACAACAAATAACTTTGGAAGAAATTGTTTCAAATCCAGCAACTTAAGAAAAAAAAAGGAACTTTACAAGAATCAGCAAAGGGAGCAAACCTGTAGCCGATGATGAACAAGTTGTACAATCCACTTTCAGAGCTGGTCTCTGCAGAACTGCAGAGTCAGGTTTGACCTGGTTAACAACCAAAATACAAACACACATTGGGAGATTTGAAGAAATTAGTACTTCAATCTACTAGGATGTTGGGTGGGGATTGAGATAGGGTCAGGATGAGTTATCAAACCTGAATTGCAGAACAAAAGGCCTGCTTCTAGTTCCTGTCACTCCCATGATAATGGTCCCATTAAGGAAGAAAACACTTCATTAACTTGTGAAGTGTTTCCACTACCTGAAACATCAGAGAGAAGGATAAACTGAGATGAGCTGGTTAGCTAATATTTCACCAGACAGCCAATTAAATTTAATTGGGAAGGTGTTGAGTAGGCCTATGTATCTGAAATATAGACCAGAATTTTACCAGCCCACCCACCACAGGGCAGAGCATGGGATGGTCCATTGGCCTCAGGCAGGATTTGACAGTTTCAGGACCAGCAAGGGCATAAAAATCCTATCCATCAACTTTCTGCTGGAAAAGAAATAGAGTTAGTTTTAGACCTAAAGAAAACAGAACTGGACACAGCAATTCTAAAACAGGAACAAGCTCCTGATGGGAGTGTTGATTCTATTCATTCTGGGGGAAGGGAGATATCTAAAACCAACCCATCAACCTAGAGAAATTCTACCTACTCACAATACAACACAGTTACCATGTTCGACTGAATCTAGGACTCCCAGAAATGTAAAGCTCACCATGGAGTGATAAACATAGGAGGAATAAAGCTCCAGGTTGATCTGCTTATTAACAGCATCCTCACAGTCCTTGTGATAGCTCTGACACACTTGACAAGCCATCTCACTCAGAATAAGAATCACTTCAAGAATAAGCTGATCTCTGTCTTCAGAAGCTCTTCTATTTATACCACTGGGAGCTGCATTCAAACGGGGAATGACATCACCAATGATGACTGACAGCCCCTGACAGCCAATCAGGAATGGAGGCACCAATGAATCAATGAGAGGGGGTGGGGGGAGTGTGATGCCCTGAGCCAATCAGAGCTATGGAAGACAGGAGAGTGAGGATGATGATTCAGTGATCGGAACATTCAAACTGTCCACGTCATTTAATCCTTTTCGTGCTGGTATCGTTCTGGTCCCTGTGTGGAGGGATCCTCCCCCACTATCTTGGGGAGCTGGAGTGGAGGATGCTGCATACAGCAATCCCGTACAACAGAAGGTCCAAGTGACCTTCCCTTTTTGCAAACTTGTCGAGTCTGTGGAGCATGTCTACGTTCAATGTGATAGGCTGCACAGCCTTTTTATTTTCCTCACAAATGTTCTGTTTGTTCTTCAGCACCACACTCCTGATCTACAGGCACCCGGTGTGGAGAGGGGGGAATGGGGAAAGAGAAGAATCTCATCCTGAACCTGCTCCTGGGCCTGGCAAAGCGTGGCACTGACAGAGTCCAGACAATGGGTGCCCGAGTTGTTTGTCTGACCCAACTGTCTGTCCATGTACCCTGGCTAAATTCACTACCAGGCATGACTAGAGTGGGTGCAGGCCGTGGCCAACAGCAATGTCAACACCTTCTGTGCCTGATGGGCACCACAGGAGTGGGGGTTCATTATCAACCCCTTTAATCAAATGTTGATTTGAGTTTTCTGTCTGCTTTGTCTTTTGTTTTGGGCAGTTCCCTCCTTTTTGGGAGCTGCCCCTTTTAATTTATCCCTGAGTTAGTTTGAGTCAGTTTATTTGTTTTGTCAAAAAGATTGATATTGTTCAAAGATGTGTGGGTTAGTTTGATTGGCCGTACTAACATTGCCCTTAGTGTCCTGGGATGTGCAATTTCGAGGGATTAGTGGGTAAAATGTGTCAGGATATCTGGGGGGTGGAAACAGGATTGTGGTTGGTGCAGACGCGATGGGCCGAAGGGCCTGTTTCTGCACTGTAGGGTTCTATGTTCTGTTGAATTGTAATCATAGAAAGTGATTCATCAAGTTTTCAGAGCAGTCTCGCAAACAAATAAAATATTCAGAAAGGATCAATGCAGGACACGAGATCTGTATGGAAAGTGTATTTTGTTTCTCCTTTGTTGAGATGGAGTGACTGTTTGAGGAAGCCAGTGGTCTTTCACAGTCCACAGCTGGAAGTGAAAACATCTTATCCTAGACTTACTCTGCACACTGGGACATTCTGTAATGTTCCTCCAGGCCAGCTGGAAAGTAATGAAGGATTCATTGATCCTATCAAATCAGCACTGAGACACCCACCTTGTGTAACCTGGACTCCATTTCAAAGGATGTTTCTATCTAGTCAGTCTGCCAAGTGCTGAAGGAGGCCATTCAGCCCATTGTGTTTGCACTAAAATTAACAGCATCTCCCAAGACCCCTCCTCCCTATAACCCTAACTTACTCGGGCCAATCCCATACTCAGGAAGAGTGACTTTTGCCTTTCTAGTCAGATTGTTAACAAAGATATCAAAGGAAGCCTGGTTACAGACTTCTACTCACCATCTGCTGTTACCTAGAATATAGGAAACTAACTGCACACTCCCTTCCTGATTATGGAGCAATAAAAAGGACACCTTCCTTGTTATTCTAAAGGCCAGGGAAGGAGTGAACAGATTACAGTTACAGAAATCATTTGTACTGAACAAGACGAGTGAATCAGGCAAAAACTCATTGAACTCAGTTACTGAATGTTCTTGTTTTCTGTGTCAATCAGTCCAATAGATATTTTTATTTTGAAATACAGCAACAGCTCAGAAGAGGAAAGGGAGCAGGAAAACTGAGTCAGTTTTCCAAACTTCATCTCCACCCAGTCAGTTGAGGGTGAGCCTGTCAAACAGGGACTCTCCCATGCCATTCTCAGGGGCTCCCAGTCTCTTCAGGTTGGTGATGTGATCTCCAAGCTTCTTGATCATCTTCACTTGTTCATCCAAGTGGTGAGTCTTCAGGAAGTCACACAGCTGGAAACAGGAAAGAAATTAGGGAATTCTATCCAGATGAAGAAACCTTTGGCTACCAGAAAGATGTTGTCATTTTTAGATGCAAGGGGCAATATAGCATAGCCAATCCACCAGATCTGCACATCTTTGGACAGTGGGAGGGAAGATGAGGCATCAGTGCCAACCTCTGCTATATTACATAGGTACTGTGTAGATTTAACACAAATCACCCACAATTCCATTTACCTGGGAGTGAATGGATCTGTTCAGTAAACAGGTTCAGTGTGGGTGACCTTTCCAGAACAAACCCACAAGTGGGAAACAACTAGAGAATTCCAATACATCAATATCACTCAAAGACCCACCACACAACTTACATGAGGGTCAGTGTTCCCAGAGGAGAGTTTGTGCAGATCCAGCAGACTCTGGTTCACATTCTTCTCCAGCTCCAAAGCTCTCTGCATTGCCTCCAGACCATTACCCCACTCATCCTGCTCTGGCTTCTGGAAGAAAGGGGAAGATGCTTCATTATTCTATTGGAGAGGGGTAGCTGACAATTTAGTAGCAGTTAGTCTATTGAGCAGCATGCTGAGTAATGGAATCACTGGACAAAGATCAGCTCATTAAGTCTGCTATTTAATTACAACATCCCCAATTAGCCATAATGCCGCAAAACAGGCATTCACCCCACATTCATGACCAGTTGCTTGTGCCAGCACCAGAGTCTGGGTTAATAGGCTAGAAAATAATTCCTCTTCATTTATTTGCCTGGCTGATCCAGCAATACCACTTATCCTGTCCTCTTTAGAGGAAACCAAAGAAACAAGCTCAAATTCAGTTAGGACAAAGTAAAAGGGGCAGTTCTGACAAAAAAGTACAAAGGAATCTTAAGACATAAATTAAAGTGTGATTGTCAGGGTCTATAATGCACCTTGAGTAGGGAAGATGGGATCAGTGTCCAGCAGGCAAAGGCATTGACTGTGCCCACAGATACCACATGCTCCCTCTCCAGGGACACCTGGCTATGAATGTAGCACCAATAGAGTGACCATCACCACTTGACAAGTATTTATGATCTAATATTGATGGAGAGAAAGAACTTGTTCAGATATCTAAATTGCATCTTAGAAAATCCTCCCATGAGAAAGGTCATCCTCCAGGATGACTCTACCTCCACGTTTATTCTGGAATTCCATCAGTTTCTCAGAATGTTCCTGTTCCTCGACCTCAGCAAAGTGACTCAGGGCAACATCATCCCGGTCAAAGTAAGTAGACTGCAGGGAGAGAGACAGAAGGAAGTGACAGATTTGACCTGGTTGGCAGCCAAAATACAAGACAGCTTCACAAACAAGTTACCCACTCAGCCCCAGAGATTTAAAACCCTATTGCCAAATCCTCAAACTAGTTCCAATGCATTTCATATTCAATTGATGATTATTTGTCATCACCTCAGGTCAGTCTCCCTTCACTGACTTATGTACATGCTGAGTAAAACACTGCTGCTTCAGCAGTTACAGGGGAAGTGATGGCCAAGTGATATTATTGCTAGACTATTTATCCAGAAATTCAGCTAATGACCTGGGGGGTTCAAATCCTGCCACAGCAGATTGCTGCATTATAATTCAATTCCTATAATCTGGAATTAAACATCTACTGATCAGCAGAAAACCACAGTGGATTCAGAAAAAACCATCTGGTTCACTAGTGTTCTTCATAGAAGGAAATCTGCCATCCTTACCTGGTCTGGCCTGTGAATCCAGAGCCACAGCCAGTGGTTGATTCAACTGCCCACCAAGGGGAATAAATGCTGAACAGCCAGTGACACCCATGTCCCACAACTAACTAAAAACCAAGACCCAAGACCAATATTCCTTCAATCAGTTCCCACTAATTCTTTCCCATCACAAAAGCACCCATCTGCCCAATAAAGACAAAATCTATATTCCAAGGCCTTTTACACTAAGTTTATTGACAATCTCCTATCTCACTCATTTCAAAGCAGTGGTTTCCATTGTGTACAATGGGATTATTTATACCCCAGCACCTGCCTGCAATTCACATCTGGGATCACAGGGAGATTATCCTACCATCATACTGTTCTGCAAAGTGGACACCAGAGGAACCATCTCCTGGAATCCTATTGGATTTAGTTCTCAGGGCTAGTTCAGATCAGGATATTAAATTTAATTATCTGCCATGATCAAAATGAATGGCAGAACAGGCCTGAAGAGCCAAATGGCCTCCTGATTCTAGGACATTTTTTTTTTAAATAAACTTAATTTTGTATTAACCCATTATAGACAGGTAACAAAAGCTGGCCATATAAAACCAGTCACTAATTACAAGAGCACCAGTGGCCAGCACTGTCACCTCAGAGCCAGGGGCCTTGGGTTTCATTCCCAGCTTCGGCCACTGAGGAGTCTGTAGCTCCTCCCCATGTCTGGGGGAAGCTTCCTCCCAGAGTCCAAAGATGTGCAGGTTAGGTGGACTGGCTATGCTAAATTGCCTCAGCAGGACTACTAGGATAGATACATGGGGTTACATGGTTTGGGCTCTAGTTAGTGCCAACTCAATGAGCCAAATAGCCACCTTCTACACCATATATCTGCATAATATTGTAACATTTAATAGCAATATTAGAAATATTTCACCAGAGTCAGAACTAACAGCTTTGATATTATAAACCAGTTCAAGGAAAGGGTTTATTACTGATCAAAAAATAAGTTACATTAGGACTTCTATAAAAATAGATTCATAGCATACAGACCAACAGGTTATTTAAAAAGACTAAGTTTAAAAAAAAACAAAGCTCACCATAGAAAGGTAAATATAGGAGGAATAGAGCTCCAGGTTGATCTGTTTGTTAACAGAATCCTCACAGTCTTCATGGTAGTTCTGAGACACTTGAGAAGCTATCCTAACTTACTAGACTCTGACATTAATACAAGTGGCACCAAATCATCTTAAATACCCAGCCTCACATCCCAACTGATACTGCATCATTCCCAGTGCCCAATCAGAATGACAAGCTCCTTCGAGGGAACCAATCAAGAATGGAATGCAATGGATCTGATCATTTGGACCAGGGAACATTCTGATTGGATGACTAGAGCAGAGAACTGCAGCACATGGGAAGCAAAAATGACCAATCATGTTCCTTGGGCAAAGTCCAAAGAACTTCCTACACACCCGCTAGTCCTGATGGAATCAGGAATTTCTCATTCTCGGACAGCTTAGGTTCATGGGGTTGGGGTGAGGGTTTTTTTTTAAGAGCAACACAGCACGGGAAACAGGCCCTTCGGCCCAACGAGCCTGCGCCGCCGTCATAACTATATAGTAGCAATTCCATTATCCTATTGTAGATTTAGGTTATTCCTAATATGGAAGACTCTCACTATAGGGACAATTTGTTTCCCAATCAGCCTAAGAGCGAATTTTTGGGTTGTGGGAGGAAACCGGAGTGCCCGGAGAAAACCCACGCAACCACGGGGAGAACGCGCAAACTCCCGCAGACACCGGCCCAATTCCAAGTGTCTGCACAGCCACATCGATAGTCTCTGAGCTGTCATGGTGCCCTTCAGATGGTCCACATAAAGCACTCATTTACGACATGAGTACCAGGCAACCCATGAATCAACATCCAAGAGCTGTACTCGCACCACCTGCCGAATGCATGCTCAATGTTGGTCAAGTATGGACCGAATTACCTGTGGAAAAAAAGCCGTAGTTAAACAGTCCTACTATATCCCTCTATCTGCATACCGCTCATGTGGCTGTCCAAGAGACCCTTAAACAGCCCCAGCGTGCCTGCTCCCACCACCTTACTCGGCAGTGCATTCCACACCCCCACTACCCTTTGTGTGAAAAACTGCCCTCTAATATTCGTCTTATACATAGCCCCCCTCACCCTATGGCCATGACCCCTCGTCCTATCCATTTCTGAAGGTGGAAAAAGTTTACCTCCATTTACTCTATCTATACCCCTTATAATCTTATACACCTCTATGAGATCCCCTCTAAGCCGACGTCTTTCAAGGGAAAACAACCCCAGTCTATTTAATCGTTCCTCATAAGACAGTCCTTCCATACCAGGCAGCATCCTGGTAAACCTCCTCTGCACTCTCTCCAAGGACTCCACATCCTTCCGATAGTACGGCGACCAGAACTGGACGCAGTATTCCAAGTGAGGCCTAACCAACGTTCTATACGACTGCAACATCAAACTCCTACTCTTGTATTCTATACCCTTTTCTATGAAACCTAACATACTATACGCCTTCTTTATCACCTTCTCCACCTGTGAGGACACCTTCAGAGACTTGTGAACCTGCACCCCCAAGTCTCTCTGCGTCTCTATGCTCCGTATAGTTTTACCTTTTATCCTATAACTCTCTTCTACATTTTTCCGGCCAAAATGCATCACCTCGCATTTATCCGGATTAAATTCCATTTGCCATCTATCTGCCCAGTCTACCAACCTGTCTATGTCCTGTTGTATTGCCTGACACTGCTCTTCTGTACCCGCCAATCCAAGCATCTTGGTGTCATCAGCAAATTTGCTGATCTCACCACCTACCCCAACTTCCAAGTCGTTTATGTAGACCACAAATAGAAGAGGACCTAGTACTGAGCCTTGTGGCACTCCACTAGTGACAGGCTTCCAGCCGGAAAAAGAGCCTTCCACTACTACCCTCTGTCTCCTCCTCCCGAGCCAGTTCTCGACCCATCTACATACCCGACCCTGTATCCCATGCGCCTTCACCTTCTCTATCAGTCTACCATGAGGAACCTTGTCAAACGCCTTACTGAAATCCATGTAGACGACATCAACAGCCTGTCCTTCATCAACTGTTTTTGTCACTTCTTCAAAAAATTCCACTAGATTTGTAAGACAAGACCTCCCCTTGACGAAGCCATGCTGCGTATCCCTGATCAGATCGCAGCGCTCCAGATGCTCATACATCCTGTCCCTAAGGATCCTTTCCATTAGCTTACCTATAACTGAAGTCAAGCTCACCGGCCTATAGTTCCCTGGGTGATCCCTCTGACCTTTTTTAAACAACGGTACTACGTTTGCTATCCTCCAGTCCTCTGGGACCTCACCTGTGTCCAAGGAAGAGACAAAGATTTGCGTCAGAGGCCCAGCCAAGTCTTCCCTCAACTCCCTTAGCAGCCTGGGGTAAATGCCATCAGGCCCCGGAGCTTTATATGTCTTTAAGCTGCCTAACAGCCCCAACACCTCTTTCCTCGTAATCCTTATTTCCCTCAACCAATCCTCAACTTTGTCAACATCAGGCACAGACATCTGTCCAGTCTCCTGCGTGAATACCGACGCAAAGTATTCATTCAGGATCTCCCCCATTCCCTCAGGCTCTAAGCATAGATCCCCTCCTCTGTCCCTAAGAGGTCCAATCTTGCCTCTAACCATCCTTTTGCTCCTTACATAGGTGTAAAATGCCTTTGGATTTTCCTTAATCCTACCTGCCAGAGCCACCTCGTGGCCCCTTTTTGCCTTTCTAATACCCCTTTTAAGATCCCGTCTACACTCTCTATAAGCTTCCAGCGCTGTCTCAGTCCCCAGTTGCCTAGATCTAATGTAAGCCTCTCGCTTCTTCCTGATCAAGTCCTCAATATCCCTGGTAAGCCACGGTTCTCTAATCCTACCTTTCCCATCCTTCCTCCTTGCCGGCACGTATCTTTCCTGCAGAGAGTTTAGTTTTCCCTTGAAAGACTCCCACATGTACCTCGTCGACCTGCCCTCGAAAAGCTTATCCCAGTCGGTATCTTTAAGATCTTGCCTAATCTGGCTGTATCTAGCCCTCCCCCAGTTAAATACCTTCCCTTTTGGGCCGGTCTCGTCCTTTTCCATTAATATCCTAAAGCAGACAGAGTTGTGATCACTATTTGACACCTGCTCTCCTACCTCGACGTCAACCACCTGGCCTGGCTCATTCCCCAGAACCAAATCCAGTATAGCCCCCTCTCTAGTCGGGCCATCCACATACTGCTCCAAGGACCCTTCCAAAACACACTGTACAAATTCCTCCCCGTCCACTCCTACAGCTCTGGGCCCTCTCCAATCTACTACAGGAAAATTGAAATCTCCCACTACTACTACCCTATTTTTCCAAACTTATCTAAAATGTCCCTGCATAGCCTTTCTTCCACGGCTCGCGGGCTGTTGGGCGGTCTGTTGGGGGTTGGGGGAGTGGACTCACTCTGACTGCCTACTTCTTTTTCACAATCTTCTGGATCCCTGGGTAACCTCGACAGAGGGTGTGTGTGGCAGGAATCCACCAATGCACTTGGTGCCCGTCTGCAGTCAGTGACACCTTGGGCATAGACTGCCTTACAGGTGTTATTAACAAGATCCTGCTTTAGTAGGATGTACTTTACCCTCACGCTGGCGTAATCATTTTTTGATTCATTGATGGAAATGGGTGTGATTGGCTGGGCCAGTATTTATTGCCCATCCCTAGTTTCCCTTGAACTGAATGACTCGCTCAGCCATTTCAGAGGGAAGTTGAGATTCGATCACCTTGCTGTGACTCTGGAGTCACATGTAGGCCAGACCGGGTAAGGAAGGCAGATTTCCTTCCCTAAAGGACATGAGTGAGTTTTTCCCACAATTGACAATGATCTCAGGATCGTCAGTAGATTCTTAATATTTTTATTGAATTCAAATTCCATCATCTGCTGTGGTGGGATTCGAATCCGGGTCCCGCACAGACTCCAGAAGCACAGAGATAGTAATGGGCTGGAACTTTTATTGCTTATGCTGGTTTGACCTGACAAGGATATTATTAAACTAGAAAGAGTGCAGAAAAGATTTACTAGATGCTACCGGGACTTGATGATTTGCGTTAGAAAAGATGGAAAACTGGGGCTTTTTTCTCTGGTGCGTAGGAGGCTGAGGGGTGATCTTATAGAGTCAATAAAATAGTGAGGAGCACCGATCAGCTAGATAGCCAATACCTTTTCTCAAAAGTAGTGGAGACTAAAACTAGAGGCCACAGGTTTAAGGTGAAAGGGGAGGGACAATTATTTCACCCAGAGGGTGGTGAGTGTGTGGGATGAGCTGCCAGAGGTAGTAGTAGAAGCTGGTACAATGTTGTCTTTTAAAAAGTAATTAGGTAGTTACATGGGTACGATGGGTATAGAGGGATACGGGCCAAATGTGGGCAATTGGGATGAGTTTAGGAGTTTTAAAAAAAGGGTTGCAAGTACCAGTTGGGCCGAAGGGCCTGTTTTCATGCTGTAATCCTCTACGACTCTAAGTGGCGGAGATCCTGAATGAATACGTTGTGTCGGTATTCACGAAGGAGAGGGGCTTGTTGCCAGCTCCTGTCTCTGAGGGAGCTGTGGACCAGTTGAGGGAAATATCCATACCGAGGGAGGAAGTGTTAGAGCTTCTAGGTAGCATTAAAACTGATAAATCTCTGGGGCCTGATAACATTTATCGCAGGCTGCTTAGGGAGGTGCGAGGTGAAATTGCTGGGCCTCTGACGCAAATCTTTGTCTCTTCCTTGGACACAGGTGAGGTCCCAGAGGACTGGAGAATAGTTAATGTTGTACTGTTGTTTAAAAAGGTTAGTAGGGATAACCCTGGGAATTAGAGGCCGGTGAGTTTGACGTCAGTGGTATGGAAGCTGTTGGAGGGGATTCTTAGAGACAGGATGTATAGGCACTTTGTATTATATATTACTTATATACAAAGTAATAAGTTACTTCTATTACTTAGAGGTAATAATAGAAGATATATTACCTCTTCTATTTGTAATATATGTAAATGACTTGGAAGAGGGAGTAAGTGGAGTGATCAGCAAGTTTGCAGACGACACAAAGACTGCTGGACTTGAGGATAGTGAGGAGCATTGTCAGGCGATGCAGCAGGACATAGATAGGCTGGTAGCTTGGGCAGATAGATGGCAGATGGAATTCAATCCTGATAAATGTAAGGTGATGCATTTTGGGAGAAAGAATGTAGCGGGGAGGTATATGATAAAGGGTGGACCTATTAAGAGAATAGAAACGCAGAGGGACCTGGGGATGCAGGTGAACAAGTGGCAGAGCAAGTGGAGAAGGTTGTGAAGAAAGCATATAGTATGCTAGCATTTATAGGAAGGGGTATAGAGTACAAGAGCTGGCCTTTAATGTTGCAGTTGTATAAAACATTGGTTACACCTCATTTGGAATACTGCATCCAGTTCTGGTCGCCTTACTACCGGAAGGACGTGGAGACTCTGGAGAGAGTGCAGAGGAGGTTTACCAGGATGCTGCCTGGTATGGAAAGTCTGAGTTATGAGGAGAAGTTAGGCAAATTGGGACTGTTTTCCTGAGAAAGACGTAGACATAGAGGAGATCTAATAGAGGTGTACAAGATTATGAGGGGTATAGATAGAGTAAACAGGGTTAAGCTTTTTCCTAGGATGGACTCAAATAGCACGAGGGGTCACGGGCTTAGGGTGAGGGGGTTAAGGTATAATTTGGATGCTAGAGGGAGTTTTTTCACACAGAGGGTGGTGGGGGTATGGAATGCGCTGCCAGGTAAAGTGGTGGAGGCAGGTACTCTGGAGTTATTTAAGAAACACTTAGATGGGCACATGAACAGAATGGGAATGGAGGGATATAGAAAACTGATTTAAAATAGGGATAATGAGCCTTGGGAATCCCTGGGAAGTGTGTAAATAGATGATGATATTGATGTACTTGTTTTTATCCTACAGGTGCTTTGGTCCACCTTGTTGTCTAACAAGGGGCATACACGCGATGGGTCGTGAGAGGGCTGCTCTTGGATTTTTTTCAAGAGTATCCTAGTGCTTCACGTTGTTAGTGTACGCTTGACCTGGACCTTTTGATGGGCAACACGACAGCTCAGTGACTATCGCTGTGCTGTGCAGATACATGGATTTGGGCCTGTGTCTGTGGGAGTTTGCGCATTCTCCCCGTGCTTGCGTGGGTTTTCTCCGGGTGCTCCGGTTTCCTCTCACATCCCAAAGATGTGCTCTTAGGCTAATTGGCAAAACAAATTCTCCCTAAATTGTCTCAAATTTGGTTTTTAATCCATAGATCTATAAACATGGACAGGGATCGCGGGTAGAGGTGGGAACATCAGGGTGGCGGCGTGGGCTCGTTGGGCCGAAGGGCCTGTTTCCTGTGCTGTTTTGTTCTTTGTTCTTTGTAATACCACATTCTGCACCCTCTCCTTTCCTTCTCTGTGAATGGGATGCATCGTTTATAAAGCTTGCAAGAAGCAATACTTTTCACTGTATACTATTACGTGTGACAGTAATGAATCAAATCAATCCACCCCCATTGTTTGACCTGTAACAAAGCAACCCATTGGTTATACTCACAAAGAATGGTGTTCTGTTTAGAATTCTGCCCCTTTCCATTTGCATGATTCAAAATAATAAAATATCGAATTATAAACATTACGTCTGTGGTAAGGGTCTGGAGCAGGTGCTGTAAAGACTTGGAGTTATAAATGTTCTTTGATAAATTACATTTAAGTAGCACAATTTGTACACATTAATGAGACTTTTCATAACGCATATCTCCAAAAGTTAGTCATTGAGTCATTGAGGTTTACAGCTTGAAAACAGGCATTTGGGCTCAAATTGCCATTTTTTTTCTAACCATTAAGCGAGTTCCAACTGCCGTCTTTAGCCCAAACCCATCTTATCCATGTAACTCAAAATGCTTTTTCGAAGACAAAATTGTACCCATCTCCGTGTTGCCTCTGGCAGCTTGTCCCAGATACTCAGCACACACTGAAAAAATACCCTTCTTATCCTTTTGTATCTCACCTGTCTCATCATGTACCTGGTCCTCTACAATCATAGAACCCAACAGTGCAGAAAGTCTGCACCGATCAAAATCCCACCCAGCCCCTATCCCTACATCCTTCCACATTTTACCTGCTAATCCCTCGAACCTAAATATCTTAGGATACTAAGGGGCAATTTTAACGTGGCCAATCAATCTAACCTGCACATCTTTGGACTGTGGGAGGAAACCGGAGCACCCGGGGGAAACCCACGCGGACACGAGGAGAACATGCAAACTCCACACAGACAGTGACCCGAGCTGGGAATCGAACCCAAGTCATTGAAGCTTTGAAGCAGCAGTGTTAACACTGTGCTACCGTATCACTCATAAGTTATAGACTCTCGTACCTTTGGGAAAAGATGTTGAACTATCATAGAACATAGAACATAGAACATAGAACAATACAGCACAGAACAGGCCCTTCGGCCTTCGATGTTGTGCCGACCAAAATAAAAAGCAATGCCCCTCCTAACTAAACCAGTCCCTTCTCATCCATATACTTATCAACTAACCTCTTAAACGCCACCAAACTTGGCGCATCTACAACAGCTGCAGGCAGGGCATTCCACTACCTAATCACTCTTTGAGTAAAGAACCTACCTCTGATATCCGGCCTATAACTCATACCCCTTAATTTAAAGTTGTGTCCCCTCGTGCTAGCTTTCTCCATCCTAGGAAAAAGGCTATCACTGTCCACCCTATCTAAACCTCTAATCATCTTATATGCTTCAATAAGATCCCCTCTTAGCCGCCTACTTTCTAACGAAAACAACCTCAAATCCTTCAACCTCTCTTCATAGGACCTGCCCTCCATACCAGGCAACATCCTGGTAAACCTCCTCTTACCCTCTCCAATGCCTCCACATCTTTCTTATAATGTGGGGACCAGAACTGCACACAATACTCCAAGTGCGGCCGCACTAGAGTTTTGTACAGTTGCAACATGATGCTGCGGATCCTAAATTCAATCCCCCTACCAATAAAAGCTAAGACTCCATATGCCTTCTTAACAACTTTATCCACTTGACTGCCTCCTTTCAGGGATCTATTGACACATACACCAAGATCCTTCTGTTCCTCAACACTATTAAGAGCCCTACCATTAGCCCTATACTCCTACACATTTATTGTTCCTGCCAAAGTGCATTACCTCACACTTTTCCACATTAAACTCCATTTGCCACCTCTCGGCCCAGCTCTGCAACTTGTCCAAGTCACTCTGTAAACTATAACACCCCTCTTCACTATCTACCACTCCACCGACTTTAGTGTCATCTGCAAATTTACTGATCCATCCCTCAATACCCTCATCAAGATCATTTATAAAAATTACAAACAGCAGGGGCCCCAAAACAGACCCCTGAGGCACACCACTCGTCACCGAACTCCACGATGAAAATCTCCCATCAACCACCACCCTCTGTCTTCTATCTGCCAGCCAATTTCTAATCCAATTTGCTAAACACCCTCTATTCCACACATCTGCATTTTCTGTAGAAGTCTTCCATGGGCCACCTTATCAAAAGCCTTACTAAAGTCCATATATACTACATCAACCGCCTTACCCCCATCCACCTCTCTGGTCACTTTCTCAAAAAACTCAATGAGGTTAGGAAGGCATGACCTACCCTTCACGAAACCATGCTGACTATCCCCAATCAATTCATTTCTCTCTAAATAACTATAAATCCTATCCCTAATAATTCTCTCCAATACCTTGCCCACCACAGAAGTAAGACTCACTGGCCTATAATTCCCAGGAAGGTCTCTCTTCCCCTTCTTAAACAATGGGCCCACATTCGCCATCCTCCAGTCCTCCGGAACCACACCCGTAACCAACGAGGACCTGAAGATCAGAGCCAGAGGCTCTGCAATCTCCTCTCTTGCCTCCCAGAGCATCCTAGGGTAAATCCCGTCCGGCCCAGGGGACTTATCCAACTTCAAACCCTCGAGAATTTCTAACACATCCTCCCTATCTACTACAATACTCCCCACTTTGCAACCCTGTACCTCCGTGCTCTCCACAGCTACATTTCCAGCACTCTGCGTGAATACCGAAGAGAAATATTTATTCAGTGCCTCGCCAATCTCTTCAGGCTCCACGCACAACTTCCCACTGCTATCTATGACTGGTCCTAATCTTGCCCTAACCAATCTTCTATTCTTAAGAGCTAATAAAAGTCCCAGGGAGCAATTCCTCCGACCAAATTCTAAATGTTGAATTGGCTGGAATACTGGTGTAAATCAGTCTGAGCAAAGCAGAGAGCACAAAGCGAATATCATTAAAAGCTCTGGAGCGGGGCCTGTTTATGCTCGAGTCTGACAGTTCCACAACTCTGTGCATGTTCAGTGATTCTGAACGATCAGACTGCACTTTTCAGGCCAGCTCGATAGCTGGCAAGCCCATTGCCAAAGAGTCAGGTCTGTGTAATTCTCCCACTGGTGATGAGTCGGGTCGGTGCCCCTTTGGGAATAAACTGGGTCTGTGTGATTCCCCCTATTGATGATGATCTGGGTCTGTGTGATTCCCCCATTGGTGATGAGCTGGGTCTGTGTGATTCCCCTATTGGTGATGAGCTGGGTCTGTGTGATTCCCCCCATTGTTGATGAGCCGGGTTCGTGTGATTCCTCCCATTGATGATGAGCCGGGTCTGTGTGATTCCCCCATTGGTAATGAGCCGGGTCTGTGTGATTCCCCCAGTAGTGTTGAGCTGAGTATTTAATTTAGGCATTTTTTTGTATTTCATTCATCATTATTCTCTTTTTCTTCTTCCCAGAAATTTGATTTTGAAGACTGAAATGTGACTCAGAATGTTTGGACCAGAGCTTTTCTCCAGAGGATGGTGATGGACTGGGACATACTCCACAGCCCACACTCACGTGGGTATTTGGCTATTCATTGCCCCAGATGAGGTGGGGGGAAAGAGTAGTTGGGTGGTCAGGGTTCAGTGGGGACTGGAGTTTGAAGACCTGCACTTGAAATAGCCAAAATTTCCAATCCATCACAAATACGTTAATCCTTTGCTGGATGATAAAGAGAAAATCAATTTTTTAATATGAAACAGTCCATTTATTTGTTTATATCCAAAATAACAGGAGTGTGAGACAGAGCAATGAACCTCATTATTCGATAAAATGCACAGAGGTCTATACAATTCAGTTGTAGAAATTCGGGCTTGGTCACTTTAATTCCTGGGAGGAGGTGGTGTTCACTATCTCTACCCCTCTCTCTCTGCCTCTCTCTCTCATTCTGCCTCTCTCTCTGCCTCTCTATCTCTCTGTCTTTCTCTACCTGTTTGTCTCTCTCTCTCTCTCTCTTTCTCTCTCTCTCTGTCATTCTGCCTCCCTCTCTCTCTACCTCTCTCACTATGCGTGTCTATATCTCCCTCTCTCCCTCTCTCTCTCTGCCTAACTCTCTCTCTTTCTGTGGATCCATGATATTTCTTTGCGGTGATGGATTATGCTTTAAATTGATAAAGCATATTATCTGCTGGTGTCTGAAACCAAAAGAGAGAATATTGGAAATTCTCAGAAAGTTTGGCAGCATCTGTGAGGAGAAAAAAGAGCTGATGTTTCAAGTCTCCGCCGTCTGTCTGTCTGTCTCTCTCTCTCTTTCTCTCTGTCTGCCTTTCTGTCTGTCCGCCTGCCTGCCTCTCTCTCTGCTGTCTGTTCCCCTCTCACTCTCTCTGTTTGTTAGAGCTGAAATCTTTGACAAAGAGTCATCTGGAATTGAAATGTCACCTCTTTTCTCTACTTGCACATGCTGCCAGGTTTTTAAAAGGGTCCAGCTTAGCCTCAAGAGGGAGGTTAACCCCTCAGAGGACTGGAGGGAAATCTCCAGATTTGAGAGAACAAACACACACACACACACACACAGGAATTTTCAGACACACACACAGAAACACAGACTCAAGGATATAACTCTCCACTCTCTGCTTGGCAGAGATAGTTTGTTCCTGATTTCTGCTCTCTGATTGGCTGAGACAGTCAGTTGCATATGGCTTCAGATTATCTAAGGCTGTCAGCTAGTGATTCCGCTTTGTGATTGGCTGTTGGTCACTTTTGTTTCTTCATTAATTTAATAATTGACATAACCGGATATGTCACCACGATTCTGATCTGCTCCCTGAATTTGGATTGAGTCACCCCGTAAATAAATGTGTTTGTGCAGCAGCTTAAATTCTGCAGCATAAATCCTACATTTTGAAATGTGTATTCAGCAATAGTGACGTAAAAAAGTCCTTTCACATTCGAATAAAAGAAAAATATAACAGACACTGACCAGAGGAGAATGAAAGTCCCGGATACGCTGAAGAGTAAAATCATTGACTTCCTTCTGCTCTCCATCTCGGGGTCTCTGTGATTGTCTCTTTGATTCTGAGTCCTCAGTCTCTTCCGGACTCGATAGGTCATCAAAATGTGTCTGACTGTCAGAGCGTTAATCAACAGGATTAAACCAAATGGGAGCAATGGGGTTAAAACCTGATCAAACCAAGAAAATACAATCCAGCCAGGATCAGTCCAGACGCTTCTTTTTGCCTGACAGAACCAATGGACATTGTTGACTATCCTTTGAGATTCTTTTGTAAAGTACATGGGGATGTTTTTCACACAGAGCAAGATGAAAGTTGTTGCCAGAACCGCAGCCGCATTTTTACGGGTGCAATATTTAGTTTTCAGTTTCTGGCAGCGAATGGCAACAAATCGATCAAAGGAGAAAGTGACAGTGAACCAGACAGAACAGTCCCGAGTTGTCATCATCAGAACAGACTTAACACGACACACAGAGGTGAGGAACAGGAAATTCAGGGGGAAATAATAACCATTTATGTAGTCAAGAATGGGATTCATGATGATGTACAGTAGATCCGCTGCTGCCATGGCCACCAGGTAGCGAGTGGTGCAGGTGGAGAGGCCACACTTTCCCAGACACAGAATCACAATTCCTAGTGAATTAACTGTCAGAGAGAAAGGGAATGGGAAATCAGTCAGCAAGCATTCTCCATGTCTGAATCGATAGTAAGGAGAGGATGTCAGCATCAATCCAGTAGGATTCACTGGGTGGTGGCATTGTTGGAGGAACTGTGTTAGAGATTAACATTGCAGATTGGAATGCAGCCAATACAAACTACTGGCTAAGTAGGGATAGGGGAAAGGAAGCTCTGAATTACTATCTCTCACTTTGATGGAGCAAATCTGCAAATTCTAATCATTCAAATATTTGAACAGATTGGGTTTCTCATCTGATCTGTTTTAATTGTGTTTCCCAGTTAGACATAAATAGACAGAGATATACCAGAGATTGCCAATATAATCTGCCATATCTTCCTGAAACCAATTAATAGCACTGAGGTCAGATTAAAAAATAATTTCACCACTGTAAATAATTCTTGATGGCTTGGAATGAAGGTTCTTTAACTTGAAACAGTTATGTTTGTCGAATAAAAATGTGTCTGAGGCAGAGAGATAAATGTGAGGGTGAAATGAAATTCACAATGTTCCATTTGAATACACTTTGCTATGGTGGTGATTGTCAGCAACTCTTCCTCTACATCTATTGCTACCAAGCTGAATTTGTGAAGTGTGGTCTCTTTAAAGGGACAGAATACCAGCTTTTAAAGCTGGACTTGTGTCAATGCTTGGAGGCGGAAAATGCAGGCACAGATCGAGTGCATAGACTGCAATATTTGTTGCAAAGACCAATCATCAATGCTGCCTTGGTAGCTGGCTTTGCAGGCTTTTGAATTTTGACTTCTGCCCGTCAGTTTAAAGAAGACACTCAGCTATCAGGAAACTATCAAATATTAATTTGTGTTTGTTGACAAGATCAGATCAATCCTGGTGCAGGAAAAATTCATAGATCATCACAGTTATAAAAACTGTCAGGTTGAATTTCAGCTGAAGGGCTCTCAAAGCCTAGAGAGGGAAAGAGCTGCTCTCTCCATGTTCGAATATCTCCTAATAGAAATCTTCATCTATCTAAGGAAGGGTGCCAAATCAAAAAGAACTTACAGACAGTGGAATAGAAAAACAAACACCAAAAACTGTCCAAAGCCACAAAACTTGTTTATATATTTTTTGACAGTGACTAAATTATGTTTTTTTGTTAATGAATTGACCTTGTTCTTATTTGAACAACATTCCAGTACAATCTTACTTTTATCTGTCTGTTGCTTCTTTAATTGAAGTTCCTTGTTAGTTCAGTAAATAATTAAAGTGAGTGTCAGATGTTTTTGTTAGTTAACCAAACCCTAAACATTAATTGGGTAACAGTTCATACCTTTCCACACACCTTTCACAGATTCCAAGGCAAGGTGTTCCTCTTTGGGGAATTTGATGTCACTTGATAAAAGGACATCAACCTCTGTCTCATGCCACTCTTTCTGTTTCTCCGTATCTCCATTTTGTGGCTTGTGAGAGAGAGCAGGAGTAAGAGAATGGGGAGAGAATGGGATGTGGAAGGGCTGACGTTACAGAATGAGGGAGTGGGAGGGAAAAGGGAGGATCAGGTCGAACAGGAGGAGATAGCTGAACATTGTGGAGTTGGGGTGGAGGGAAAATGGCACAGGATTTGGGAGTAGAGTTTTTCCTGTGTTCAGTCACTGCTGATGTCGCTGTCACATCTTTCCAGGAAGTGTGATTTTCAAACAGTCCAATCTTGAGACGGTGTGTTTTGAAATGAACATTTTCTTGCCAGTTGAGGTTTTTGCCACTTGCCTACAAGAGTGGGCAGTGTGGAAACATTGCTGCCCATGGGATCCTGCTGTGCATCAATGACCTGCAGCATATAGAGAACTGCAAATGGTAACTATACAACTTAAAAGGTAAATTAGCTCCTTAATAATACAGCGCATGGAAGGGAGGAGATAATTGAAATCAAACCCCGGCCTTCACAAAGACTTGTTCTCAATCCCTGCGTCCTGTTTGTGTTTTTAGAGAGGGTGGTGCGATTTGGATGATTTTTAGTGGTGAAATGGATAGGAAAGGTGATTCAATATCTTGGCCTCTGTCACCACAGCTTCTCCTCTTTCTCTCCATCTATTTGTTTCATTGTCGCATTTTGTAATTAATGTAAAATAAAATCCCATTGTGACTTGCTGTCTATTTTTTATTGTTCTGGGGTGTACGAGGGGTGTGAGGAAGAGACAGATCGTGGGGAACAGTGTGCAGGATATTCTGGGGATAGAAATGATAGATCTGTTTCACTGGGGTGGGGAGAATCCTGTTTTTTTTTCTGTCCCCAAGGTTTATTGCATCCTCTGCGACTCCATTCAGGGGTTAATCTCAGGGCCCTCAGGATGGCTCTTCAATTTGTTTCATTCCCACCAGTTCCTCTTGTTTCAATTGGATGAGATCAATAAAGCTGCAGCAGGAAATTTAATTAATTTCACTGATGGAATTGTCAGTTTTCCAATGTTCTTGTTAGATTGTGAGGGGCAGAGATATTAAAAAAAAACAGGGAGGGTGGAAGAGAGCAAGAAAGAGAGAAAGAGAGAGAGAGAGGAAGTGAAGCCAGAGAGGCAGGGAGAAATGAGAAGAGAATTTATCATGGTTAGGGGGTTCTCCATTGTGTGGTACCAGCTTAGCTTCCCAGTCTTAGAAACATATAAACTAGAAGTAGATACCTGCTCTGCCATTCATTTTTTATCGTGGCTAATCATCGAATTTATATCTTGATCACCCCATTCCTTAATCCCTTTAGTCCCGAGAGCTATATCTATTCTTCTTCTTCCAATCTCAACGTGTTTGTGAAACGCATACATTCACCAGCTCTCAGTGAAGAAATTTCTCCTCACCTCAGTTCTAAAAAGTTTACCCCTTATCCCCAAATGAGCAAAAGATTTAAAAGTTTGTCGTTCATAAGTAAGGGTTACATTAACACTGCAATCAAGTTACAGTGAAATTCCCCCAGTTGTAACACTTTGGTGTTTGAATGTTCTCTTCATTCTCCTCACTGTTCACCCTCCCACCCAATTTTGTATCCACTGCAAATTTGTGTATAATACTTTCAGTTCCCTATTCTGAAAGACAAAATAAACCACATCCATGGGTTCCGCTCAATCAAGTCTATAATTCCATCCTCAAACCTGGAGTTTAATGCAGAAAAGTGTGAGGTAATTCACTTTGGCAGGAATAACAAATGTGTAGAGTATAGGGCTAATGGTAGAACTCTTAATAGTGTTGATGAACAGAGGGATCTTGGTGTATATGTGCATAGATCCCTGAAAGTTGGCAATCAAGTCGATAAGGTTGTTAAGAAGGCATACGGAGTCTTAGCTTTTATTGGTAGGGGGATTGAATTTCGGAGCCGCAACGTCATGTTGCAACTGTACAAAACTCTAGTGCAGCCGCACTTGGAGTATTGTGTACAGTTCTGGTCCCTACATTATAAGAAAGATGTGGAGACACTGGAGAGGGTACAGAGGAGGTTTACCAGGATGTTGCCTGGTATGGAGGGCAGGTCTTACGAAGAGAGGCTGAGGGATTTTGAGGTTGTTTTCGTTAGAAAGAAGGTGGCTAAGAGGAGACCTTATTGAAACATATAAGATGATTAGAGGTTTAGATAGGGTGGACAGTGATAGCCTTTTTCCTAGGATGGAGAAAGCTAGCACGAGGGGACACAGCTTTAAATTAAGGGGTATGAGTTATAGGACGGATATCAGAGGTAGGTTCTTTACTCAAAGAGTGATTAGGGAGTGGAATGCCCTGCCTGCAGCTGTTGTAGATGCGCCAAGTTTGGTGGCGTTTAAGAGGTTAATTGATAAGTATATGGAAGAGAAGGGAATGGTTTAGTTTGGAGGGGCATTGCTTTTTATTTTGGTCGGCACAACATCGAAGGCCGAAGGGCCTGTTCTGTGCTGTAATGTTCTATGTTCTATGCTCTATGTA